>JAULCE010337617.1:0-10404 GCA_032359355.1 Macoma nasuta | reverse complement strand
CTACATCGAAACTAGAAAAAAATAGAACCAAATCATATTAGCTAAAGAGGCGATGTATGTGTAGAAATCAATGACAAAATTCTAAATATAGAAAGGCAAAAAGTACAAAAGTGTACGCCAAAGCCACATGAGCCGGCCAAATCGTGATCTTTTGACATTTCTCGCAGTAATAAATCGTTGCAAAAGTTTTATAAATGGTAATATTGGTTTTTATTTCAAAACTTACCTGACATAACAGTATGGATTATCTCTCTTTCTAAGTCGAATCCGCTTTTTAGCCCTAACCGGAAGTGGAACTTTTACTACAACACTGGTACGTCACTTCCGTTATCAGACCGCATGGTCTTCAGTATCTCTTTTCCTGCGAAAGTGTTCGCATCGTTTTCCGCTAATAGTTTCAATTTTTGTTCTAAAATATTTAAGTTTTTACTACGAAGAATTGTTTAATAAAGCGGACGCTTGTTCGTTTTTATTGATGATGGAGTCAAACATGTCTGAAGAAGGAGAATTAGGCTCCGAAAAATCACCACATCACCCTTCAACCGAAGAAAGCGAGTGGTTTAATGCCGCCGGTAAATCTCGTAAAAAGAGAAAGAGACATTCAAGGTATGATGAATTGAACATGAAATTCAGGGCAATAGAAAATATGATGAAGCAATGATTCGAGTCGAAAAGTGCACAAGACTCTTCAAATCAGAATGAGGAATTGACAAACAAGTCTACCATTTCTAGCTCGTCACAAAGACGGCATAATGACTCAACAAACAAGTGGACTGTTTCTAGCCCGTCACAAAGACGACAACGTGTCATGAGTGATTCAGTTAGTCAAGTTGATGACAATGTATCCCTGTTTGCTTGTGGACAAATTTCTTGGTCTGACTATGATGATGAGGAAAATGACAAAGTTGATAAAAACAATAACACTTTGTGTCTACAAAATAAGGTAGGGTTAATTGACTTATTTGGAGAAGATGCCATTACAGGCAGTGTCGAGAAAAATGTGGGGCTTGTGTTGGACAAATCGCAGATCAATGCTTTAAGGCAAATTATAGATGCCAGGAACCAAATTTCCTAAGTGCATTTTCAGAGGACACATATGACTTATTTCCAGTGGACGAAGAGTCTGAGAAAGAGCTGGAGGTACCATCCTTGGATGAATTGATACAGTCTATCTTGGTTAAGAGATATGGCAATAAGGCCGCATTTGACAGAAGCAAGGGGAAATGCTTATTTTCTCAGCCGGGAAAAATGGTGGAAAAAATTGCGTACAAAGGTCAACAGTCGGCTAGGTTAGGGTTAGTCATTCAAATGTACATGCAACAAAGTCTTGGAAATTTGCTACAATTCCTTCGATCTGAAGAGTTTGACAAAACAAAGGCTGAAAACCAGATCAAAGATATTTTTGCCATGTCGACAAAGGCGCTAGATCAAGTGGGCAGGACTGGTGCTTTTCACCATATCATCCGTAGGACGGTCACCATTACGGACACGGCTCTATATGAGCAACAAAACAGCAAACAGTTTGCGAATTTGCCTTTGAATGGTGAGGGTCTTTTTGGTTCAGGACTGCAAACACTTCTTAAAGACCGCAAAGAAAAGAAAAAACAGCTAGATGAACTGATTCCAGACGTGAAAAAGAAGGATTTGAAGAGAAAATACAGTGGTTCTATGCCAGAGTCTAGCAAACGAGTTTCTTATGATAGGTCTAGCGACAAGTTTCCAACTGGTGAAGAACAGTCAGGAACATGGAACAATTTTCGTATCCCAAAATTTCCTAGAGACAACTTCAGGGAAGACTCGAGAGTGCATCCTGGGTACAAAACTCGAGGATACGGAAACTACGGCCACAGACGACCAAATAGAGGTTATGGCAGAGGAAGAATGGGCAGACCAACTAACAAATGACAAGGTAAATGTTATAGCAAAATTTCCCGAGATACCCGTTGGGGGGAGACTGTCTCATTTTCTCCCGGAATGGCAGAAAATTACTTCAGACAAGTGGATTTTGGAAATAATAAGAGAGGGTTACAAACTGGAATTTTGGAAAAAACCTCCATTTTTAGGGATAAAATCCACAAATGTTCCTCTTCAAGATCAACTAGTTATAAAAGAGGAAATAGACAATCTTTTAAAGAAAAATGCAATAGAAATTGTAGATCCAAAATTGAGCCATTCCGGTTTTTACAGTACGTTATTTCTAGTTCCCAAAAAGAATGGGGAAATGAGACCAGTGATCAATCTAAAACCCCTGAACGAGTATCTCGTGAAAAAACATTTCAAAATGGATACATTGACAAAGGTACTAAACATAGTGGAGAAGGGAGACTGGGCATTTTCCATAGATCTGAAAGACGCCTACTTTCATGTAAAAAAATTCAAGAGTCACCGTCAATTTCTTCGCTTCCAATTTCAGGGAGTAGTCTATCAATTTCGAGCTCTATGTTTCGGGCCAACCAGTGCCCCTCGAGTTTTTACCAAGATAATATCTGTAGTAGTAGCTCATCTTCGAAAGCTAAGCATAAGGATTGCCAGTTACCTAGACGACTGGTTGACGGTAAACAAGTTAGAGTGTCTGTTACAGAATCGAAGGACAATGCTCAATCTCCTATACAATCTAGGGTTCATGATAAACAAAACAAAATCTCAATTGGTTCCAGTACAGGTGATAGATTATATTGGGGGTCGGTTCCATTTGCTAAAGGGGCTAGTATATCCGACGCCAGAAAGAATACGAGGTTTAAAATTTGCAGTACAAAGCCTTGTGAAAGGTCAAGTTACTGCCAGACATTTCATGGTCCTCCTAGGTACAATAGCATCATGTCTGGAACTAATTCCAAATGCGAGGTTGTTCATGAGACCCATACAACTCCATTTACTACAGAGATGGAGTCCAGCAAGAATGCCACTCTCTGCTCAGATTCCTGTTACTCAACAACTATGTTCACACCTGAAATGGTGGCTACAGGATCAAAACATAGCCAAGGGCAGATTTTTGCAAAAACCCACATTTCCCATTACAATAACCACCGATGCGAGTACAACATGGGGATGGGGAGGTCACATGAACAATCTCACATGTCAGGGACAATGGAACAAATTACAGAAACTGATGCATATCAACTGCCTGGAAATGATGGCTGTACGCCAGACTTTACAGCAGTTCCTATCTCATTTGGAGAATCAAAATGTTCTGATCAGGTCGGATTCAACAACTGTTTGCCAATATATCAATCGACAAGGGGGAACAAAGTCAGTACAGTTGTGCAATCTCACAATCTTGCACTGAGACACAATATGAACTTGAAAGCAGTACACATTTTAGGAAAGAAAAATGTTCTGGCCGATGCTCTGAGTCGACAGCAAATTCGACCGACAGAGTGGTCTGTGAACAATGCAGTGGTGTGGAAAATATTTGGTCTCTGGGGTCAACCCAGCTTGGATCTGTTTGCGACAGCCGAAAACAAGAAGACACCACTGTTTTGTTCATGGACTCCTCACCCACAAGCTTATGTGCTGGATGCCCTGTCAACTGCATGGCAGAACATGTATGTTTATGCTTTCCCACCAGTACAACTTATTCCAAAAGTATTGAACCATTTTCAGAATTTTCAGTGCAAAATGATACTAATTGCACCACTCTGGCCCAGACAACACTGGTATCCACAGTTGCTGAGATTCTTGATAGCAAACCCGTTGAAACTTCCATGCAGTCAAAACCTATTGACACAGTGCAAGGGGAGAGTGGTACATCCACACCCAGAGACACTCCAGTTGACTGCATGGCTGTTATCGACAAATGTTACTCATCAAAAGGCTTTTCAAACAAGACTAGAAAACTTTTGGCCAAATCATGGCGAAAAGGCACACAGAAAGACTACAAAAGTAAGTTTAGACAATTTGATAGCTGGTGTCGTGAACAAGAAATTGATACGCATACAGCATCTTTAGCAAATTGTGCAGATTTTCTGACTCACTTATTTGAGAAAGGTTTAAAATACAGGACTATTAATGGTTATAGATCAATGCTATCATCTGTCTTGGCACCTGTAGGGAATGTATCAGTAGGTCAACACCCATTCATCATCCGTTTGTTGAAAGGTGTTTTCAATGAACGGCCACCAGAACGTAAACTGTTGCCTGAATGGGATCTTCTTCTCGTTTTAGCTTGCCTGAAAGAAGAGCCCTTTGAGCCACTTAAAGATGCATCCTTAAAATACCTTACATGGAAAGTATGCTTCCTTATAGCCATTACAACGTTCCAAAGGTGCAGTGATTTACAATCCTTGCAACTGGGAGAAGGATCTGTGAATGTACAAAAACGTGGAGTAACTTTTGTAAGGACGGGCATTGCTAAGCAAGATAGACCAACACATCATGGAAATACCATTTTTGTTCCTCACTTACCAGACAACAAACATTTAGATCCCAAGAGGGCATTGACATACTATTTGAAAAGGACAGAATCTTTTAGAAGATCTGGTCCAATGGATATAGTCAAACTGTTTATAGCTACCAAGAAGCCACACAAACCAGTTACATCCCATACAATTTCTAGATGGCTAGTTCAAGTGATAAAATTTTGTTACAAGAAACGCAATAAAGCTATAGGCAAAGTTCGAGGACATTCTACTAGAAGTGTTGGCCCATCATGGGCTTATTTTAAAGGTACATCTTTAAAGGAAATCATGAAGGCTGCTGATTGGTCAAGGGAGACCACATTCACAAAACACTATCTTAAATCTGTAAACGTAGATTTTATCAATGTGTAAGAAAACACATGAAGAAGGGTATTTTCAGTGTGTAAAGTAACACAGTATACAGAGGGATCCCTGTTTCTTGCGGATTCCGAGGAATGTGTAAATAGTTTGAACTCCGCATTACATAAAGTGGTGAATATACAGAGATGTAGATACAGAGATGAAGATGTATATACATATATATAATGGTACAATACATTGGGACTGAATGGAAAGTTGACATTTATATTATGTATAAACACATTTAATGATTTATACAACAAAGTTGGAATGGATGGTCACTAAATGACACCCACCTCCAGAGAGTGACACTGCTATGGAATCAAGAAAAATCCATACTGTTATGTCAGGTAAGTTATTTATGAAATAAAAATGATACTTTATATCCAAATTGTAGTTTTATGAATAAATAATACTTACCTGACATAACAAATAACCCACCCACCTACCCCACAGGTCATTTAATAGTCCTTGGCAAACACTTTCGCCAGAAAAGGACACTGAAGACCATGCGGTCTGATAACGGAAGTGACGTACCGGTGTTATAGTAAAAGTTCCACTTCCGGTTAGGGCTAAAAAGCGGATTCGACTAAGAAAGGGAGATAATCCATACTGTTATGTCAGGTAAGTATTATTTATTCATAAAACTACAATTTGGAAACAAATTATCATTTTTCAAATACATTATCGTAATAAAAACAGAGCTTGAGATAAAACTGTTTTGGAAGGAAAAATAATTATTATTTGATAACATGTTTTAATATTTTTTTTGGTTTAACCTCACATCACATCGATCATTTCAAGCCACCCGAATAATTACATGTGAAGTAAAACCCCAGATACCCGTTTGACATTGCACATAAGAACAACGCAGTATAACCACTCCGCAAGCCATTGGGAAGACTTCCTCGCATGCAATATTTTCAGGATTGAACCCACATCAGTGAGAGGCCAAGTGATTGCAACCACTGGACCTGACAGAGGCCTTGATAAAATAATCATTCACCAAAGTCTATGGTAGAACATTGCTAGAACACTAAGGCATCAGTTCCAACTTCCGAAGAGACTACAAGTCACCATCCAATATGATATTGGATGGGTACTGTGTACACTAGATTTGCATAAACCTCAATTTTGGCCAGATGGTAACCACTACCATGTGGCATATTGCTATAAAATAGATCTTAAATCAAAGCGTGATGAGAGTGTGACTACAAAAGAGAGGGATTAATGATTTATTCTGATAAAATGGATACCATTTTAGACCAAGATCAGAGGAACTACATATTGGGAAATGAAATTAATTGTTTATGGTGTTTATAAGCTTGTTACAATATAGAAACAGGAAGTTTGTAAAGTATATGGCAGATCATCAGTGGCACAAATGTGCGCTGCTGTGTGATTTCCAACCATAAGACAGTTCAAACAGAGTAGACCTATACCAGTTGCCATGTTGAAAATAATGCATCTAGCTTCAGTGCAAACTAGTCTGAACAGTGTAGAACAAAATAGTAATGATTTTGGCCAGTTTCAAAAAGTGTAGACCCAGATCAGATGCCACGTCACAGACGTGGCGTCTGATCTTGCTCTACACTGTTTGAACTGTCTTATGGTTTGAAATTGAAGAGCGGCGCTCAAATACAAAAAATACAAATGATATTTATAAAATAAGACTATTGTATCTAATAGCTATTGTTTCCATTGTTATGGCATTTTCAAACCATTTGACAGTATCTGAATATCTCACCTACCTAGCCAATAAACCTTCACTTAATATTTCTGCATATTTACATTATTTTGCAAATTGTGTAGTCACAGATCAGACAGCTCGTAAATGATTGCATATTGAATTTGGACTCAAGTGTACCCTTTCAGGTTAGACTATTCTTGAATTTAACACAAATATTCATGAAGTAAAGGGTTAAACACAATATATACAAAATTGTTCACAGGCTGTATTTTAAGAAATGTGCAAAATCAGAATCTTCTACAAATAATTGCAATATCCAGGAGATACTTTTCACACTGCAGTACTCAGTAGTGTTCTTTGCAATTTATTTTTAGCTCGACTATTTGAAGAATATGGAGAGCTATTACAGTCATCTTTGCGTCTGCATTACTTAGTCGGCATTGGCGTCGCCGTCGGCGCTGGCGTTGCCAGCTTCGTTAAAGTTTTGCGTGCAAGGCCTTTTCTCAGAAACCATATTTGCTATTGCCCTGAAACTCCACACACGTATCCGAGATCATAACATGACCTTGTTAAACAAGTTCCATAACTCTAGATTGGATTTTGACTGAATTATTCCCCCTTTTTGTACTTAGAAAGTTTGGTTAAGTTGTGCGTGCAAGGTCTTTTCTCCGAAACCATATATGCTATTGCCCTGAAACTCCACACACTTATCCAAGATTATAACATGATCTTGTAAAACAAGTCCCATAACTCTAGATTGGGTTTTGACTGAATTATTTTCCCTTTATAGACTTAGAAAGTTTAGTTTCACAAGTTTTTTGTGCAAGGCCTTTTCAGAGAAACCATGTATGCTCTTGCTCTGAAACTTTACACACTTATCTAAGGTCATCACACTACCTAGTTGGACAGGTCCCATAACTCTAGATTGGATTATGACTGAATTCTTCCCCCTTTTTGGACTTAGAAAGCTTGATTAAATTTTTGTGTGCAAGGCCTCTTCTCAGAAACCATATATGCTATTGCCCTAAAACTTAACACACATATCCGAGATCATAACATGACCTTGTTAAACAAGTTCCATAACTCTAGATTTGATTTTGACTGAATTATTCCCCCTTTTTGTACTTAGAAAGTTTGGTTAACGTTTTGCATGTAAGGCCTTATCTCAGACACCATATATGCTATTGCCCTGAGTCTTCACACACTTATCCGAGATAATAACATGACCTTGTAAAACAAGTTCCATCACACTCTAGATTAGATTTAGAATGAATTATTTCCCCTTTTGTACTAAGAAAGTTTGGTTAAAGTTTTGGGTGCAAGGCCTTTTCTCAGAAACCATATATGCTATTGCCCTGAATCTTCACACACTTATCTGAGATCATAACTTGACATTGCAAAACAATGTCCATAACTCTAGATTGGATTTTGACTGAATTATGCCCCCCTTTTGGACTTAGAAAGTTTGGTTAAAGTTCTGTGTGCAAGGCCTTTTCTCAGAAACCATATATGCGATTGACCTGAAACTTCACACGCTTATCTGAGTTCATAACATAACCATGTTTGAAAAGTCCATAACTCTAGAATGAAATTTGATTGAACTATTCCCCCTTTGTGTCAAAATGCCAAATAGTCTAGCTTGCAGTCTTACAAACAGCTCTTGTTCAGTTATTTGGAGACGCAAATGTGCTGCCACACTTTCATTTCACGCAATAGACACTTGGTATGATATCACATTATCCTGATAACTAGTTCCATATTTTAATGATTTTTGGCATGTCACAGCAAGTGATTGACCCCGACCTCCTGCTCCCCAAGCTAATGCTCTATCACTAAGCCACCAGGGCAAGAGTTAATGGCATTCTCTTTAAAGAATGTAGTAGAATGTAAACTAGTTTATATTGACATCTTGGGGATGTTCTCCCCTCATCCTGAAAATATGCTATGACAAACAGTATAGACCCCTGATCAGAGGGCTCCTCCAGGAGCCCTCTGATCTGGGTCTACACTGTTTGTAAATGACATTAAGCTTATTTCCCGCACGAAAAGGGTTCATGCAGACTCTTGTGTACTTGATTCATTTCAGATTAATTGTGAAGAAAGTCCTGATGTTGACCAGGATACAGACTGGGAGAGTGAAATGGACCAACTGTCAAACCAGCTGGAGGCTGTGGCGGGATGGGTATGGCCACGCCATGAGCCTTTACTCCATAATTATGCTAGTTTTAGACCCATCTACAATGAAAGTATCTGATGATAAAAATGAGTATCTTATGGGAAGAAAAATTCCAGGTTTTAACTCTTTCACTGCCATATTGGGCGACTCAAATCAACATTGCAAAAAAGTGAACTTCCAGATCAGACGCCACCTTAGAAGGTGTCGTCTGATCTGGGACTCCACTATTTTGCAAAAATTATTGATTTCAAATATTTGGGTTTCACTAAAGTCAATAGTTTATTTATTTTTGTTATTTGTTATGTTCAAATATTTAATCCAAACCCAGTTACAACCGATAATTTTAAAATTGGCGGCAAAAGGGTTAAAAAAAAATTGAACTGGAGCATTTGCTCATAATGAAAAAAAGAATACAACAGACTCTGGCATTGTTTTATCTTATGATGTCTTCAGAATGGCTAAATATTAGATTAGGGTTGTGTTTTACCAAATACTACTTGCAGATTTAGGGGTATGCTATGCAAATTGAGTCAAGTATATTTTTAACTAGGAACCAGAAAAGAATAGCAACCAGCCAACCATGGACTATCTGTTATGATATTATATGATATAAATTTCATATGCATAAGTGTAGACCTAGATCAGACAGCTGCCTTATTTGCATGCTTTGACCTTTTCCTACACATGCTGTTTAAAGACTTATCTACAAGAAAAGAATCTGATCAAAAGGATCAATATCTAGACCAAAGGGAAGTACCATTTTTGAATTTTATTAAAATATTGTAGGAAATTTTAAGTGAGTATTTGCTCTTAAAGAGCAAATGCTTCAATTCCAAAAATATTTTTAATAGTCGTCTATTACCAGTGGCAAATCTAGGAGTTTTAGTTATAGGGGGCGTGCTCTTTTTGCTAGAGGGGACCTAAGTTCTGAAACTGGTTTCTACCTCTCATCGAGCGAGTTCACTGAGTAATAAACTGTAGATGTATCAAATTACCGATTGTCATAGACAGTCAGTAATTTGATACATCTACAGCTTATTGAATCATTTAGTATTGATTAGATGCAGATCTATGCTAGCCTCGAAAATTCTTCATATTTCAAGAGTTCTACACAATTTCCAAATGGTTTTACCAAATACATGGACAATTATAGAGGGGGCGCGCGCTGGTTCCGCCCCAGCCTGAATCCGCCTATGATTACTGAGGTGTAAAAACAAATCTGTAGGTTTGGTGTAATTGCACCCTCATCTGCATCTCTCTGCAGAAAATGGACAGCTACAAGCCTGTGCTGAAGAAAAAATCAACAATCTACTCAAACCTTGGCAATGTGCAGAGTTTCAAAAAGGTATACGGTATTAAAAATTTCTCCCGTTCTACTTAATATTTGTATAGGTTATTCCTTTGGTGAATAATGCTAACCATGATTCTGTATAAGGGCATGAACAAATACAGTTAAACCTGTTTTAAGCAGCTATCAAAATATCTGATAGTGACTATTAGTGATAGGTGGTCACTTAAAGGCGTTTGCAGCAGTAAGGGCGATTTTTTACTAAATAATAGATTTTGTTTAAACTTTGTAGTTTGAAAGAATGTGTATGCAAACGATTGTTGAAATATGAAATAAAAGATAGGGTTCATCGATATTTTTAAGATTTTAATGACTTTTTTTATGCCCCCTTTTGAAATAAGGGGCGCATAATTTTTACAGTAGTTGGACCGTCTGTCCGTCTGTCCGTCCCCTAATCCGTTTCCGATCAATAAATTGAGAACCCTTGGGCTCA
>JAULCE010337506.1:0-10405 GCA_032359355.1 Macoma nasuta | reverse complement strand
CAAGGGATCTTGGTGATATACTCACAGGGATACGTTTGAGTGTCGATGTAGATTTAGATACTCATAATATTTCTAACTTACAGTAATTTGTTTTTTGATTTTCAGTTACCTAGTAGCCCGTTTATTATGTCACCGTTATCGGTGTGAAGGGGTCGGGGATCCATCCCCATCACACCCACAAACAGACTTAGAAATCCTTTCTGATTATTTTGTCAAAAAAGAACAATATCAAACATTCTGCTGCTGAAAATAAAACATGATTTTTTCCAATAAAGAAAATTTTATAAATTAAAATGATATTGAAATGGGTTTTCATGTCAGAAATCAACAACCAAGCAAATTGTGTATTCCTGATCAAACAGTTCCAAAGGAGTTGTCTGGTCTTGGTCTACACTTTTACATGCACAAAAAGAAAACTATCTAGCTTCAGCAAAAAAAAGGTTTAAGTTTATTTTTATAATTATTATTCATTATTATTATTCATAACCCGTTGTATTAACCTGTATTAAGGCCATTATTATAATCACTTTCCATCTCAGTTCAGTTCCAGGCCAATGCTCCTGTAAGGGGCCCCTGGACCAGGGTCTGCACTGCTTTCAGATAAAATCGTTGTTTCAGTGTCTCTATGTCATGCCTTGAGTATTCCATATGTAGAGCAAACAGACAGTACCGTCTCAAATTAACTGATAAATTAATATTCATATTATATGGCATCATCTAACAAATATCAGCTCCCTTTCCGCCAATTTGTAATCTCTGATTACCTTAATATGGAGATCAACTTATTTCACATGCAAACAGGCGATACATGTGTGATAGTTTTACGAAGAAAATAAATTGATTACTATTAACATGGGTTGGAAACTGCCACAAGTGAGACTTACTAACAGGCAACGCCTCAGAGAGGCGGGTACGGGCCTAACTCTGTAAATACATTGTAGTGTAAATGACATGGTGAATTGCTGGATCAGATAACTCCTACCAGAGGCCACCGCTGATCCAGCAATGCACTCACATGAAAAGCAACTTTAAATCAGGCATTGGCGACAAAAGGTCTGAGCACACTGTACACCGGGCTAGCAACAAGCTGTATTTATACATGACATATGTGTCTTTGTTTCTGGGGTTTTGCTATAAGTAACAGGCGTATCTGTGAATTATTATTTTCAATAAGAAGAAAGAAAAAGAAATATAAAAAAGGACAAAAGTGCGAGTATAATTATTTTCTTCCTACATCATTCAAAATGATCTAAAATATAAGGGAGAGGAGAAAAAAGAATTAGTTTTTTTTTACTGTTTTTAAACAAATGACCATTGCTGGATGGAGGGGAGGGGGGAGGTTCTGTAGCATATATGTGTGTTACCAAGTGGTAAGATATAAAAGATATAAAAAAATAATATTTGTTTTTGTAGTCAATATAATCATTTCATTTAAACACTAAGGCGTAGGTTTTTTATATATTTCCCATAAGGCGTCAAACTTTGCATTTTGGAAGTTTGTCGTTGAATTGTATTTTTCAATCTGGTAATAAGTTTCACTTTGTTTTCTGAACATCTCAATTGATGGCACCTGTTTTTTTAAACTTGTTACAATACACAAAGTATTTGGCTTGCAGCAGTATATTGCTGATACAAGTTTCTTGATTTCTACTGCCGAATACCACATCATATGCATTACACTCTATCAAGTCAGTATTGTACTTATTATTGATATAATTTAATAGATCAACCCAGAAATGTTTACTGGCAATTCCAAAATAGATGCATTAAAGTCTCTGTAGCATTTTTGCAAAATGTACATGTGTCTTCTACTATTATGCTCCTTTTCTTCAGTAAGTAATTTGTACCTAGTATTATATGGTTCAACCCATATTGAAACCAAATTAGTTTAAGATCATTCGTAATCTTAAAAACTTTGTCATAAAAAGGTTCATTAATATGTGCATTTATAATTGGGTCTTGAAAGAGAGCCAGTTCATTTCTCCATTTTTGTAGTGATTTAGGTAATTCTCCACTATGGATATTTGCCTATACATTGATTTCTTTAATAATAAGCGCAAGAGATAATGGTAAAGGAGAATTGAAACTTTTACCTTGCATGTAATGAATTCTCTTTACTTCCATGTATCTCCTTATTGAAGCAATCAAGTCATTGTATTCAACAAAATTTGTTCTAACATTAAAATATTTATAAAATCTCTACATCTATAAATTCTCCCTGAGGATTGACAAGATCACCTGAAAATATTATTCCTGCTGCAAGCCACCTTTTGTAAAACACACTAGAACCTCCGACCTTAATATCCGGATTATACCATACATTAACTGAATAGGACTGTTTGTCATTTATTGGGTCTGTTTTCAAAGAAAGAAGGTAGTTACTATACAATACATCTTTCCAAAAATGATTTTGTTTTTCACGAAGCTTATTTTTAATGTAATCTGTACCATATTTGTACACATTTGGGAAATATTGACAGATACAATCCACAGCGGGGTTAAATATTTGTTTGTACCTGTGTTTAAAAGTATTTTCAGCCAGGTGGCTTTAAACTATGCATAAAAGTTTTCATCTCAATCATTTAATATTCATTTTTTCTTGAGACGGACGCGGTATACCCAAAATCAAATGATTAAGTTTTGCTAGAGCAAGTGTTTTAATTACGACTAGTTTTTCCAATTGGTGTTATTACTCGCTTTGACCAACAAGTAAATGTTGTTTTTTTTATTTTTTCAATGTTCGAGTTATAATTTATATCGACTATATCTACTAAATTAGTAGAGAATTTTACCCCGAGAACTGTAAAGATCTCATTTCCCAGCTGAAATTGAACTCTGGACAGAGTAGTTCCTGACAATTTTTTCGTGATCCAAACCATATGACATTTGTCTTATCTGTATTGATTTTTAGGCCGGAGATTCTTCCATATAACTTTAAAACAGACATTGTATTTAACAGAGATTCTCGTGTGTCATCTACGTATAAACTAGTATCATGTGCATACTGGGAGGCAAGGTATTCTTTGCCATTAATGTTGACACCTTTTATACCTGGATTGTTTCTCAATAGTATGGCAAGTATTTTCGCACATAGAATAAACAGGTAGGGCGACAAAGCATCCCCTTGACGACAACCTCTTTGTCAACTGAACCATTCAGACATATGGCCATTTACTATTACACATGATTACACATTTGTATAGAATAAAGCTACCCATCTTCTAATGTCAGGTCCAAAGTTGAAAAATTCTAGAACTTTTGACATAAAACTCCAAGATACAGTATCAAAAGCCGCAGCGAAGTCAATGAGTAGTAATAATCCAGGGATATTGTATTTCTCTGTGTAGAACAGAATGTCATAAAGTACTCTAATATTTGTTGCCACTAATCTTCCCGGAAGAAATCCGGTTTGATCCTCATTGATTATATTCTCTAATATCTTTTTTATACGAAAGGCTATGGATGCTGATGCTATTTTGTAGGCTACATTAAGGAGAGATATAGGTCTCCATTTTTTTAAGAGGGATTTATCTTTATTTCCCTTTGGTATACAAGTTATAACTCCTTGTTTTTGGGTTACCGAAAGTTCTCCAATTGAGTGTGCATAATTCATTGATCTAACTAAGAACATTCCAATATCATTCCAAAAGAACTTAAAAAATTCTACTGTTAAGCCATCATTTCCCGGACTGGTATTATTAGACATTCTTTTTAGACTATTGAGCATTTCTGAATATGTTAAAACACCCTCCATGGAGTTTTGAACCTGATAAGAAAGTTTTGGAACATTTATACTGGTTAATTTATCATTGAGAGATATTTCCTCTGTTTCCTTAGCCTTATATAAATTTTGGTAATGACGTTTTGTTTCAGATAAGATTTCTTCTTGAGAATGCAAAAGTTCACCTTTGTCTGATGTTAAACAATTCATAAATTTTGAAACAAAATTTCTGTTTTCCAAATTACAGAAATATTTAGTAGGTTTCTCTCCCTCCTGGATCCATTTCGCTCTTGATCGAATAAAAACACCGTCCATTTTGTTTCTTCTTAGATCCTGAGGCTCTTTCTTTTTATTGTCTAATAGCTCATAGTTGATGTTTGTCTGTTTTTCAATTGTCTCAATGTCTTTTAAAATTACATTTTCTTTATCAATTTCTGTTTTCTTTTTATGAGATGAGTATGCTATAGGTTTACCTCTTATGGCCAAAAAGAGCTGATCATTTATCTTAAAAGTCAAATCTTGTGAAGGGATTTGGTTAATGTCCTCATCTATGTCGGGACTATCTGTAGCATATTGTTTTTTTAACATCCTTTATTATGTTCTTAATTTCATCAATGTACTTTTTATCTTTCAATAGTGAGTTATTGAACTTCCAGTAAGAGTTCCCCTTTTTGAATTTACCAAATTCAAATGAGGTGAAAATAAGTGAATGATCTGTACGATAGCCAGGTAATATTTTAGTGGTTTCAACATCTGTAAGCAAATTTTCAGAAAAAAGAAATAAATCTAACCTTGCCTTTTTAATGGGGTTTCTCCTAAACCATGTACATTCTTTGCTTTCCAGGTGACTTTCCCTCCAGCAATCTATTAAATTATAGTCTGACATTAAAGTTATGACCTTTTCCCTAGCATTTGGATTATTTACGTTCACATAATTATATGAATCAAGGTTTGAGTCGAGTATAAGATTAAAATCACCTGCTAGAATAAAAAGATCATTCTCATATTTCAACATTCTATCTTTAAGATCTTGGTACAAACCGGGATTATCCCTATTAGGCCCATATATGTTTATCAGGGTAATGTTTTTATTACAAATACTGCAACTTAAAATCAATAGGTTGCCATAATTGTCATGTTCTATGTTGTTTATTTTACAGTCGAAAGTATTATTTATAAAGGTTGCAACTCCTCTGGATTGACTGTTGTAGTTACTAAAATAACAGTCATATCCCCATTGACTTCTAATAAATTTTTCTTCAGCTTTGTGAAGTGTGTATCCTGCAACATGCATATAGAATATCGTTTACTTTTTAAAAGGTTCAACACATCTTTCCTTTTACCTTTGTCGCCCAATTCCTGTGCATTCATAGATATTATTGAGACATTATTACTCATATGTAGTCAATGAGAGAACAAAAATAATTCCTGAAGGCTATTGTAAGAATCCTAGCATATTTGAGAATTGTTATACCCTTTTCCAAATCACACAGATGATATAGAAATGCATTAACAAAAGAGATACCCTCCATCCATCCAGTTTGGTCGCAGCAAAAAAGGGGGAAAATCCACATCTCCGAGACTTTCAGCCGTGTGGGTGAGAATAATAACATATTTCAATTTCCTAAAGCTTGGAAAACATAAAATAAAAAAAAACAGGCAACAAAAAAAAGTGTAAAACAAAATTATTCATTCACCTCTTCGCCTAAAAAGGATCTAGTATGCTATAGATTTATCTATTAGGAAAAGAAACTGATAGAAATAATTATGTCTAGATTGGATGAAATTGTGAAAATATAATAAGAATAATGGAGCATTCCCTTCAAGTAGCAAATGCTCAATTCTCAACACTTCCAAAGATAAACTGATCCAGATCACGATAAAAAACTATATCAAGATTGGATGAAATTATGAAGATAAAACATAGATAATGGAGCATTTACTCCGGGAGCAAGTGCTCAATTCTCCTCAGATACTCTCAAAAGTCTCTGATCAAGTTCATAATCAACATTCATGACAATATTGGATAAAATTATGAAAATAAGATATAGATAATGGAGCATTTACTCTGAGGAGCAAATGCTCAATTCTCCTCAATACACTCAAAAGTGTTTGATCCAGTTCGTATTAAACAATCATAACAAGATTTGATGAAAATATTAACATAATACATGTATATAGATAATTGAGCATTCCCTCCAAGGCGCAAATGCTAAATTTTCCTCAACATTCTCTAACCTTTTTAGTGCTGAAAACCAGTTTATATGCCTTTGCAAAAAGAGTAGACCCAGATCAGAGGGCTCCTTGAGGAGCTCTGTGATCAGAGGTTGACTCTGTCCTACATGATTATTAAGGGGAATTTACTCCAATAATTCATATAGACTGACCATATTTCAAAATTGGAACAGTCCATTTTAATATTCAGCATTAAAAGGGTCAAAGTCTTCGATCCAGATCATAGTAAACATTCATGACAGGATCGGACGAGTTCTGAAAATAGGGTATAGATAATGGAATATTCACTCCGTGGAGCAAACGCCCAATTTTCCTCAGCTGGATAATTGAGCATTTTTTCAAGGAGTCAACTCTCAGTTCTCCTCAACACTTTCAAAAGTCACTGCTCAAGATCATGATAAAAGTTTATGTCAAGAATAGATGAAATTATGAAAATAAAATATAGATAATAGAGCATGTCATCCAAAGGGTAAACGCTCAATTTGACTAAACACTAAAAAATCACTGTTCCAGATCGTAATAAGTAAGTATGTCAATAATGGATGTAATTATGAAAATAAAATATAGATAATGGAGCATTTCCTCCGAAGGAGAAAATGCTTAATAATCAATAATATCTTCAAAAATCACTGAAACCAGATCATGATAAATAGTTATGTCAAGGTTGGATGAAAATATTAAAATAAAAAAAAAGATTTTATATGGATAATGGAGCATTTCCTCCGAGGAGCAAAAGCTCAATTCCCCATATGAAAATCACTCAGAAATCACTGATCCCGATGTGTCAATATACATCTATAGCAAAATAGGGAGAAAAAAGGATTACAACACTACCTTATAGTTACAATAGGGATCTATATCAATTTCACCATAGCAGAAAAAAGTAAAAAACTCAATACAAAAACTGTGAGATTCTTGATCAATTACCGTTTCTCTTAAGTTGTATTTGATTGAGTTAACAACACTGTTTATGACATAGTCTGAATACAAATGAAATATGTACACATCGCCAGTCTAGATATTTAAGGTCTCCCGTAAAAGCATACTCTTTGTACCAGACGGTGTAGCCCAAGATCAGACGTAGTGTGGTTCCTGATCAAACACGTATTTTCTTAGATTTGTCTGGTAAAGGTCCGTTCTGTCCTAGGGTGGTTAATCTCATACATACAGAGTATATATACATACCATATCCAAAAATTCATTTACTTAAGATAATTGAATTATATGCTAAGGCAAAACATGAACCGTGTGGTCCCTTATCAGCCACCGACTTTCTCAGACGGCATCTGATGAGGATCCCCACCGTAATCAACATCTAAGTAAGTCTAAGCTGACTGTTGTTTAAACAAATAGTAAAATACCTTTATATGGTTACTTAGTGATTCGCGAAACAAACTTACATATGATCGGTATGTTGCCGTCATTCTTAAATCTTCCCATTCTGTGAGAAATGTCAATATCTGCTGAAGAGATGGATAAATGTAGTTTTTCTTTCAGTAGTTTAACTACCTGTCTGGTTGTTTCAGTGGAAATTTTCTTTTCGTTTCGGTCAACCACGCCATAGATCCTAACGCTGTTTTACGAGTGTATTGCTCTAGATTATTTATATCTTCCGACTGTTTTTTTCAGCTTCGCTTTTTTTTCGACAAGCTGTTCAGTCATCCTCTTATTCTCGTTTCTGATATGAGTGTTTTGTGGTCGTCATTTTTTCCATGGACGTTTCCACGTCTGAGACCTTGTTCCTAAGTATGTCTACCACCCCTTCTGCTGCCACAACCCTTTCTTTCAGTTCTCCTATATGTTTATAAACCGTTTCAATTTCCCTTTTAATTTGGTCTTTCACCTCTTTTTCTAGTTCTTTTAGTTTTGTACTTAGGAACTTTTCTGTGATCATTTCTTTTAGCTTTGATTATATGTACGCTTGGGATGCGAGCTAGTTGAGTTTTTCAGAAAATGTGTTCAAAGTGTCCTCCAAGTAGTCATTCTTTGTTTTATCTGATGTTGTCAAATGTTTATCAAGGGTTGATTGGCCATCTTTCGCTTCTGTTTGAGTCTTATCTTTTCTATTAACTTTGGGGGTGTGGGTGGGGGATTTGTTTACCGGTTCGTCGATTTCACCTAGTTCACCTTCGGCGCCCCTCCCTCGTCTCTGCGATGCAGAGGAAGTCCTCTGTTTCGCGGCGTGAGGCATCTTGTACCCGAACTGTTGAGATTGACTTTGAATAATGTTAATATTTTGTATTTGTAACACAAAAACACACCACTGTGTTGCTCAGTCTATGTATACACCGCTGTCCACTCTGACTGACCACTGTTTACCTGCCTAAAACCTGTTCTCTTTCCCGTGAGCCCCATGCTCAAGCATTCCAATAATCCAATGCTATTGTTTCTTAGTTTTCTCCAAATATCACCATTTTAACCCACACAACCGACGATGTGTCTACATATTTTCCATAACTGTCCAAAACTCCGCCATTTGATATGAAATTTCCTAACGTTTTAATCCAAAAACTGATATTAGAACTTAAATTCCGCTGAGCGAAAGAAAAACACCACCGGTGTCGTTTTTCGCGACCTTGACCTTTTCTTGATTTCGGAATATAATCAGAACAATATAAACAGGTGTGTTTCCGCAAATAAAAGTCGTATTGCTATACGGAGAACATAATTACTGAACATAATGGGGGTATATATTGGACGACGCATAACATATTAGTATATTGCCACGAAGGAACACCGTCGTTTGACATTAATACTTAGTTTTTACCCTTAAGTTTGTTTAATAAATCAAATGAATTAAATTTAGTTACAAATACTAATGTCGGTAATTTATATTATGAAATGATAAGTTGAAATCGGTTTAAACAGCGAATAACACTTTAACAATAAGTAAATGTGTTGGGTCCCGTTCAGACACTGAACAACCTGTTATATGTTCAAAATCGTTTCATTTAGACAGCAATATCGGCTTCTTAGCAATCAGGATAAATGAATCATATAATTTAAAAATAATAGTAATGAGTTTTATTATATGAACAGCAGGCAATTATTCAATCAGAAGATGCACAGCGCAATTAACTGTCGTATAGCGTTGTGTTTATTTATATCCATTGTTCAAGATTTTAAATTTCGGCGAGGCGTTTGACGTTATAATACAGGATATATTATAGAATATTCTTTGCAAGTAACTATGGCGTAAGACAAGGTGAAAATTTATCCCCAGCCTTGCTTTCAATGTATCTAAACGATGAAGAAAAAAATATATTAGTCGATCAAGTGGTGGCATTGAGATAGAAATAAATAACGAAGACGTTTCATATTTCCTCAAAATACATATTTTACTCTATGCTGATGATACAGTGGTTATTGGTGATGATGAAAATTCGTTTCCGACTTTATTTGATAACTTCAATTTGTGTTGTGGGAAAATGGAAGTTAAACATTATTTCACAGCAGAATGAATCTAGTCGTTTTTGGAACAAATAAACCAGAGAAATACAAATTCAAACTAAATGGTTCATATATAGAATGTGTTTAAGAACAAAAGTATATATTTACTTTTCTCCATCTGGTAGTTTTAATGCATGTATACAACATTATAACTTTTTGAGGAGAATCACATAATCTAGAAAAAGAACACCAAGATTCATGAGTAATGCTGAGTTAGGACATTATTCCCTAGGAATTTTCATAAAAACAAGAATTATCAAATACTGGAATAAATTACTACTTGTAAACAACACTAAATTATCACACATTTCATTCGAGATCATGAAAAACGACACACACAAGTTTGAATGGATAAATAAATAAAACAGTATTCTTGAAACTACCGGAAATGCAGACTTATGGATACATCAAAGCTCAATAACATGTATAACTATACGTAGAATCGTGAAACAGAAGCTTACTGATCAGTTTATACAGACTTTCTTCCAGTCTACAAAGTTCATCAACAGGACTGATGTATAGTCCATTTAAAGAGAAAACTGATTCTGAATCATGTTAAACATGCTACCACACTTTTTCCGGCTTTCCCCCTTCCATTTCCGGACAGGAAATCACAAATTTCCAGTAGAAACAAGGCGATGGAGAAAGTAATATGTCCCATCTAATGACAGAAAATGTGTTTTGTGCTAAACAAATGATAGTGGCCACATACTCTACTACCTATTTATATGTCCACACTTAAACGAAGCACGAAATAAATATATTACACCTTACAATCAAATCAGACTAAATTTCTTCAAATTTAAAGGCATGTTTTCCCTCAAAAATACGATTTTGTTTTGCTTTTGTGCAATACAAATAATGTGCTGATCCGTTAATATAGAACCTCAAAGAATGTCTCGTGAAATAAAAATAGCAAAAGCAGTTAAATTTATCAGTGATTAGATTGATTGAAGTCAACGATGTTTTGTTTATTATCTGGGGCGAAGTGCCCCGAAT
>JAULCE010337395.1:0-10405 GCA_032359355.1 Macoma nasuta | reverse complement strand
TTAAACAAAATCTATTATTTAGAAAAAAATCACCCTTACTGCCGCAAATGCCTTTAAACAATTAAATTACGCTCTTAGTGTATGTAAAGAAGAATTTGTCTGTATGCGTGAGAAAGATGCCGTTGCGAAGCTATTAATATTTTTACACAACTTTTAGCCTAGAACACTGAAAGTCGAACCTACAGTAATGGTGCAGTTGGCCAAGTATCCGAGGTTATCCGAATACGACCTATCGTCGGTCGATAAAATCTTTTGTAGTGGTGGCCCGCTGAGTCCGACGGTAGAAGAGGCGGTGAAGGCAAAGATGAACCTGAAGATGATACACCAAGGTAGTGTCTGCATACCTTGAAACATTCCCCTCGCCAAAACTGGGATTTATCCAGAATCTTTATCATTTAATTGCTCCACTACCGGAAGCAATTATGCACATGCGCAATATTTCGTCTACTTCAATTTTTGAATTTTTGCAAAATTATTGGCCGAGTTTAAAACAGTTTTTTTCGGATGAGACGCCGAGTTACTCGGCGTCTCATCTGGATCTAAGCTGTTTGCACATGCCACTATGGTTCGGGGTAAGCAGTGAAGGGGTTGATAAATCACCAAGTTTGCTAAATATCTTAGTAAGCTTGAAAACGTAATGTGTTGTTTTTTCTCCGGATTAAACGCATTGCTTATCCATGAATGATCTGGATAGAAGCTGTTTAAACTTTCCTCCACATGCTTTTGTTTGACTTATCTACGAGTCATATAAGACTTATGTGATGAAATAGAGGAAAAGTTGTGTTGAAAAAAATTGCCATATTTGGATTGTATTAAATATATTGTAGGAAACGGGACATTTTCTCGTAACTAGCAAATGCTTCATGTTCCACACCATTTTCAATAGTTGTCTGCAAACGAGGTTTTCACCAAACCATTCTAAGACTCTAGACTCAAGAAAGACTCTAGCCCTTGCCAAAATGGATGCTTCCAAGCCCAGAGAATAACGAACTTCGAAAAATGTATACAATGTTTGGTTAGAGACATGTTGATACCATCAATACTCAAGTGTCGTAATAATCGAAACGATACTTTCCCATTCGTAAATTGTTCTAGCATAATTATGATCGCAGTTGGTCGATAAGATGCTTGTTATAAGACCGCATGGTCATGTTTTTATCGGAATGACATCTGTACAGTGATCTAATATACGACTGATCACGGTTATACATTAGTGTTTTCTTGCATAATGTAAGATACACAGTGTAACAGTCCGCAAGTGCAAATTCTACACTTCTTAGAAAAGGTAAACAATAAAATCAGACTATATTTACGGTCTTTTTCAACTTCTTATGGATAATACTTAATATATTAATATAGTGTGACTTTTATATGAGCCTACATAAGCATTTAATGAGCTTAAATAGACGTGTTGAAGCACATTATAAGTGTGTTAACATTCGTGAATGTATATATCTAAGAGCAGATTTGTTTCCTTATTTGAATCACCGAGTTATTTATATATATAAATATTTTAGTGAGTGTGTACATGTACTGCGATGTTTTGCTCCGGATCAAACGAATTGATCATCGATAAATACTTCGATCAAAACTGTTTATATGGGTTTGAATAATTGGGCTATATGTTTTTTATGTTTCGTTCCATATGACAGCGTATGGTATGACTGAATGTGGAGTAAGCCACATAATCACAGACACTGATTGCCGGTATAGATCTGTAGGGAAACTGATACCCCTGGCAGAACTGAAGGTAACAATTTGGGCCACGTCACAAGGAAAAGGGGCACTCTGACATATAAAGAAGCACTATCATTCCAGCATCTAGTCATGATTTACCATTTGTATCCATTTAAAGATATAATTGGATGTCCTCAAAGATTGCAAACAGTGCAGACCCTGATTAGCCACCACGTCAGTGACGTGGTGGCTGGTCGGGGGCTGCACTGTTTGCTATGTCCGAGTGCCCCTTTTCGCGTGACGTGGCCGATTTATCTCTTGCATGATGTGGATGAGTCTGTTATTAGTACTGCAAACAGTTTAGAACATATCAGGATATCTGTTGAAGCTCTATAATTACATGCTCATAAAAAACATTGGCAGAAATTTCCACCTAAAATATGCTGAAGCGAGATTTGCTGAAAGCAATGCGCTCTTTGTTCTAAAAGTTAATCCGTATGCATTCCTTTGGCTCAATTTGGTTATCTTGTTTAGTTGTTACTGACTTTGACGTTAGCGATTCTGATAATGATAATAGAAAATATGCGTCAATAGAGATCTATAATATAACATTAATCGTTTGAGTGCAGTGAAACAAGACAAAGGTAAAGTCTAAACACAGCAAGTTTCTGGGATGCTTTCACTGTCCCCCATCATACTATGAGGCTTAGTCTTGGTTCTACCCAGGGGGTACCGGTACAAAACCGCGGTCACGGTAAAGAACCAATTGGTCTATACGCCTTCTTCCAATAGACCATAATACGTAACGTTTATGGTGAATTCCGGTTTCAGGCCAAAGATAAAGATTCGGGGATGCTTTTCAGTATCCCCCTTCCAACTATGAGGCTAACTCTTGGTTCTACCCTGGGAGTTGATACCAAATGATTCACGTGTTCCGGTAATATTCACCGGTCACGATAAAAGATCAAAGGGTGTATTTGCTTTATTTAAGTAGACCATAATGCATTCCGGTTATAGTGCGTTCCGGTTACAGGGCCCAAGATAACGTGCGTATTGAAAATGCTAATAATCTTATTTCTTCAGCAAACCAAATGGAGTGACCGCTTATTAGAATCGTCTTGAAAAGACGATTTTAATGAGTGGCCATTCCTAAGAGTTTGCTAAATAAACTGTTGTTGACATATGCGAAAGTAAAGCGGAACGAACTATACCGCAAAGCATTTTGGTCTACTGGAATGTCGAGTATTCGGAAAAGAGCTCGGGTATCTGAGTCTGTCTCTTCCGTATATATCTGCAATAAATTCAGTCGAAGCATATGACTATTTAGTTATTTATTCAAATGCACATTTCTGCTCAACATGCATGATAATACATTTGCATTAACGCTCGCTTATATGAAGCCCCGTTAAATCGTTAACTCTTTCGGCGCCAAGTCTAAAATTGTCGATTGGGACTACTTTAAGAGAAAATGTTTTAACGAAATAAATCACAAAAACGATTAAATATTTGTTGTTTATTCCAAAACTGTTAACCCGGGACTAAAATTTGTTTTAAAATAGAGCAGTCCCAGATCTGACGGCGTCTAATCTTGGACTGCACTATTTTCAACGGCGTATTTAGGCGACTACGGCGGCGAAAGAGATAAAGCGTTATTTGAATAAGTTCCGCCATCTTTGACAACGCGAGTTCCGACTGTATGGTATTATATATAATTGCATATAGTTTGGCTTCAGATCAAAGTCAACGGTCGTGCACCATAAGTGCCTAGTCAGAAAGGGTCAGCAAGAAGCTGTGGTTATCTGTAAAGTATACCTTGATATATTGACCCCCATATATTGACCCCCAGACTGTCTATCAGACAGACTTTTCATTAATTGTATGTATTGATCTCTATATTTGCACTGCCCTAGACAAACCACTAGTCTAAGTTGTATTTTTCTCGCGATGCAATTTATCGTACCTAGCAGCAAGTGCAATGTAAAAGTACATTCAAACCTGTAATACTGCCATTCAAAAACGACACGTTTGTGGTATTCAAGCAAAATTAACGCATGTTATTTGAAGCGTATGATTTCAGAACGTATTCGATTAATTCAAATATTTATATTTAAAACACTCTATGATAAGAAATGATTGAAATGAACCCTAAATCTATATGGAATGGCCTTCAGAAAGGAAGGAATGTGATAAATTCGTTAACACAAATCCTACTTGAGGCGAAAGCAAATTGTGCTAATGCAGAATAAGCGTTGCACTTTTACATTTCAATTTGCCTATACACTAGTGTAATTTTACAGGTATATTTTCCTGATAATTTCATTTTTGCTCCACTTATTATACACGATGCGTTAGACTGTGCAGTCAAATGGTGTTATGTCCAGGTCTGGTGTTTCAGCTCGAATTGAATTCGAATTCTCATAAAAAACGCCCCATTTTCACTTAAACACGTCTACATAAATCGAAATTCTTCGGCTCATATATGTGTTCCCCCACAATCTACTTTTAGATTAATCCACAACTAAAAAACCTGATGAAAGTTTAGAAATCTAGACTTTTATTGAACACATTGTGGGAGATGAAGCATTTGGTCTTTACGAGCAAACGATCACTTTTCTACAATGTGTTCAATATCGACCAGTTACAGATGCGTTTAAAGACGCTTTCGTGGGTGAAAGGGTTAAAGCATAAATTCAAATCAATCGAGCAACGTAAAGTGAATATACAGTACCTTTGTGTTACATAACATGGTTGGCACAACGGCACGAACTAACGAGTTTGTCTGTTACCATGGTGATCAATAAAGATGATGTGTTTGACCTTTTTCTTAATGGCTGTGAAACATTGTTCGCAATGAAGCCTATTTTTCATATTTTCATTTTAAGATTATTTCCTGGTGATTTTTTAAAAAATGGCTTGTTGGGTAAAGGGTTAAATTGACCTAAAACATTACCTTACGTCAATATGTCAATTGGCATCAATTGTCCAGGGTGGCTTATGACAATCCTATGAGGCATATGAGTTTAGTTAATAACATAGTTACAACGATGAAACTAATTTAACTTAAGTCGAAACCAAACAGGAACTGAATCGAATGGGAGCAGTTATTTCAGATTGAAACCGTTTACGGACCAGATGGAAGCGCATCATGAATTTTTGACAGATTTTAACCGATTTTGCCCACCATATATTACTTCAGCCGAACCGTCAGCGAATCGGAGCGAAACATGTAATCAGGACTGCATTGGCTTATTATATCAATTAATAATCCACTAAAATCGCAATCAATTTAAGATAAAATCATTCGGATATCGGTGTTTTCATCTCTCTCTCTCTCTCTCTCTCTCTCTCTTTCTCGCTATTTCCCTCTTTCTAACTCTCTTTCCCCCCATCTCTCTCTGTTAATCAAGACAACTTTCTTTGTTAAATCTCCTTCTTCAAATACTACTGATTCCACATAACTGAAACTTATCAATGTTTTGCAGGTTTTTAAGCGGTTACCACGGCGTCTTTATTGAATCCTAGCTGTTTGATAATCGGCCAAAGTGTTTACAAAATCAACGGACTCGGATGAAGATGCATCAGAAGATATTCATCATAGGAAAATGGTTTGTGGCGTGAATTTAAAGGCGTTTGCGGCAGTTACAAATCTCGGGTCTCGCGAGAGTTACGAAACACCGTTGTACCAGCGTTTCCCTCATGTTTTGTATAAATATTTGTTACTAGTTACTCCTAAAACAATTAATTAAATGCGATGTGAAAAATGCATATGCATTTTTAACATTGCATTTAATTAATAGGTTTTATGAATGTAATGGTTGATGGCTCTATATGGTTCATAACCGTAGAAAAGAGTGAATTTCGTCGATAGAAAAGAGTCAATAAAATCTTAAAAATATCGGTGACTCCTATTTTTTATTTCATATTTCAACTAGTATTTGCATAGTCTTTCAAACTACAAAGTTTAAACAACATCTATTATTTAGAAAAGAAATCACCCTTACTGCCGCAAACGCCTTTAACACAATGGCAGTTAGGTTAAAACAGCCAAGCTTTTACAGCGTCTGCGAATCTGCAACTTTGTCATCCATTAGTGTACATGTAAATTGACCATCATTCATGCAACGTTTTGCGTGATAATTCCTAATAGTTTGTATATAGATGAACCACATTTCACGTAGAAAATCAAACCGTTTAATACATTTACATGACGTTTTCAAAAAGTGATAAACATTATCGTACACGAAAGAGTTTTGCAGACGTTATATTATTATGACCGTGCTAAAGGTGTCACTGACTCATTAGTTTGTACTGTCCAATATTCTTTTATTTCAATATTATCACTTATTCCGTTATCAACGACTGTGGAGAATATTCAAACAGTCGGGGCCTGATCAGACACCGAGTAACTCGGCGTCTGATCTTTGTCTAAGATGTTAAACACTATAGCATAAACTTTTTTAAAATAACGCACACAATAAATGCAGCAGTCAGCTAAGGGCTAATCTTTGTCTGCATCAATTTGCATAGCTAAAAGCATTTGCAGATTTATTTAAGGGATATACTTAACCAAAATATATTTCGCCACGTCATGCAGTATCCAGTTTTATTATGCATAAGTTAACAATCTAACGGGAATACGTTGCTGTTAGTTCTTTTATTCAGACCTCAAAAGTTATGTTTGGTAGGGAGAATGATAATTATAAAACTCGACTTATTGCCCATATTATTGCCATACATTGAAACGAATTGTTAATGCCTCGACAGTTCACGGTGCTCTTGAATTTCGAAAAATGTACGGTCAAACCTCACTATATCAAACCTGGTAATATACAAGTGTTTTCACGAAATGATTAAACAAGAGATAAATAAACTTCGCTTATTTGGAATCAGAACGACATTAAATGTTGTACCAAAGAGTGACATCGCTGATCAGATATCGCCTTGACATGGCCACGTCTGATCATAGGCTGCACTATTTACAGTCGTACTTCATGGCGACGGTGACGCTGGAAGGGTTAAATCTTATGGCGTCATTTTCTCCTTAAGGCAGCGCCATCCAAACACTTCAGCCAAAGAACTGACACAGCCTTGATCAGGGACTTCACGTTTTGCAAAAACCAATTCCGTGATGTGACAAATACTCTGAATAAAAGCACACTCTTTTTTATTAGCTGCCATATATTTCGTTACAATAATTGAGCTTAAACTAGTAACATTCGAAAATTTTAACCTTGACGCCGAAAGAGTATTTGGTGTTTTTGCGCCAGTGATGAATGTGTTGTATGCTAATAATATAAATAGGTTACATCCCCGTTTCAGTAACCATCTCTTTATACATTGGTGGTAATAATATGTTGCACTCTTTTTTCGTTGGATGCTGAACTTGTCGTCGGTGTTCTGCTAAAACCTCGTATCTATCACTTTGGTAAATTGGTAGGTACGTGTCTTTTGAAGAAGGCGTCTGTTTTCGTATAAAACGTGTATCTCCCATCTTAGGTGATGTTAACACAACTGGTAGGTTTTCTTCTAAAACCACGCATGTGCCATTGTTGAAAAATGGCATATAGGAGCTTTTAGAAGAAAACCGACGTTATCCTTTACGCTACCATAATTGCCGTCTTTGGAAATGGTCGTCTGCTTGGTAATTGAACCTAGTATATTTCGCATTATAATAATGTAGTTAATAAAAATCTGCAATGTCAAGCAGTATGCAACCGGTTATGCGCCGAGTTACTTGACGTCTTAATCGGATCCAATCTGTTTGAAAAAAAAGTATACTGTCGTTACTTAGAATCAACATACTGTTCTACTTTAGGATATCATGCACGAATGAGCGACGTTTTCATCAGTTTAGATCCTGAATTTGCTAAATTTATTATTCTTTGTCTTTAAACCAATTGTTTTCCATTGATTATACCTTATCTCTTTCCATGTCATGGTGTCATCTGATATACCTCACAGAAGCGTTGATGGTTCCCAAGGTATTAGGTATTAGAAAACCGACATACTCACTCTCTCCCCGGATTAACGCAGTTCAATATTCATTTACTATATCGCGTGCACAATTCTATGTATGCGTAAAACTTCGTAAGTGTTGGCAATAAAGTCACGTATGAGGTTTGGAAAGGAAGAAAGGCCAAACTTTATCTTCCCTGCACTGGCTGAGCTTACATCTGTCTAGACTTATTTAGTTCATAAACCATAATTTTGCACATACATTTATTCTTCGTAAAATCATTTACAAAGCAATTTCGTTTTGAGTCTACAGACGATTTGGTACTAGCATTAACATTAATTTGTAAGCTTAGCTTATGTTACAAGACTTCAAATTAAGTTAATTGGATTCTTTTAAACACAAACTATTATGAGATCTCAGATTAATTGTTGTTGCAGTTGTTTAGCAAACATGTTAGATCTAGCAAACAGGTAGGATCCAGATCGGGACCAAAACGTTTTGACATCATAACTATATTCCAAAACAATATTGCAGATACATCTACTTAGTATATTTCTGGAGACTACAATTGCTGTAGACACTACTTTGCTTCCCGGGCTTATGTTAAATAAGGCGAATGTTGGCACTTCTTATTCCGACTGGAATAGAGGGTCAAAAAACATACTTTAATGAGATTTATTTATTGAGAATCGTTGAACACATTCCGAAGACATCTTATCAACATTAATCGAAAAATTTCGATGCGTGCATTCATCCTTAACCCACTGCAAGATACCGACTACTTTCACTATTGCCGGAGTCATTTGCCATCGTCATCCAAATATTTGCCGAGTTTCAAACAGCACTGATCGGGAATACACGCCAAGTTAATCGGCGTCTGATCCTGATTCAATGTGGTTATACGTTCTAGTTCTAGTGTTGTCACGCTACGCAGGATAAGGGTAACATAAAGTGCACGAAGCCTCAAGAAATGTAACTGTTATTTAGATAGGACTGCTTGATGTCTCTTTCATTAAATACTCAAACGTTTATATTCTACGAGCCCGGTTCTGCGAATTGATGACGTTTGTTTTTATCAGATTGGGCCTAGTTGTGACGCCGCGTAACTACTAGTATGCGTTTCATCCAGGCGCCATACTTGTCATGTTCTGATTATAATTTCAAAACATGTAATAGATACAGTACGAGTTTTGCTGCAAAAGTGTCTTCTTACAACCGTTACACGGACACTTGTATACACGGGTGACCTATTTGTCCGAGGCGAAGCCGAGGATAAATTGGTCACCCGTATATAAATGTGTTCGTCTAACGGTTGTAAGAAGACACTTTTACAGCAAAAACGAGTACGTGTATCTGACTTATACGATGTTAAGATTCAGGATTTGTTGGTTACCTTATTAAAATAGTTTTAAAAAAATACCTTTTTTATTGTGATCTTATTTTCTTTTGAGTGAGAGTGTGCCCCTTGATAACCCATTGTGTTAGAAAGTGTCCTCTTACAGATATACACGGACACTTAAAGAGTATAGTCTGGGTTCTTGTGTCATTCCGTGCGATTTTCGTGCCAAAATTGATTGTTTTGTTTTAACTGGAAGCTTAGGGTCCAAGGATTGCAAAAATTCGGGGGTGGAATTTTCCGACCCCGGGAACCCATAAATTTATGTCAAGGTCACATCCGGTTTTAGAAATATAGTGGTACGGTTAATAATCAGCTAAAATCGAACTGAGTGTATATCACGGACTTTAACATAATATATTATAGACAATTGAAAAAGCTTTCTTTCTTCTTATATTTAAGTGGCTTTCAGAGCCTTATGTAAGGCATACCGCATTAGAAACTAAAGCTATGGTCCTTAAAATAAATGTAAAATCGTATTATTGTGATATTCCGTATGATTTTCGTGCCGAATTATTACGATTTTTGTTTAAACGTAGTAATCTGGGTCTGGGGATCGCAAAACCACAGTAGCATGATTTTCCAACACCGGAACCCCCCATATCTAGGTCAAGGTCACTTCCATTTTTTTAAAATTAGACGTCAGGTAAAAATGAAAAATCAGAAAAAAAATGAACTGACTGTATGTCACGTATTTTTATGCAGCAAGCTATAACAAAAAATGCAGCTGTCATTTAATCTATATTATAGTGGATTCACGAGCCTGGTCTTAGGAATCATAGGCCTGAGTTATGGGCCTTGAATAAATGAAATAATCGTATTGTGTTATTTCGCGCAAATTGTGTGCTATTTGGTCTACATTTATTTTTACTTCTGATAATATTATATGTAGAGCAAATTCATAGAACCTGCATCGATACACCTTACCCCTTCATTAAAGTAGATAAAAAGGTATTGCAGGAAAAACCATATACGAATCAAACAGCCACCCGAACAGCACAGAAACAAGTACTTATTCAGCAAATCATACACGCGCACACACATACACGCGAGCCCAAACATACGCTACATATAGAAGACACATGGACAAAAACAGACATAAAACTAGGGTGAAGATAGGAGTACCGCCCAGGAACGGTCAATGGCAAATACGCCACTGGGGGTTCAAACCGGTGTAGGGGCGCCCAACCTCACTCTTATCCATTCATCATCCCATCAGACGCACAGTGTAAATAAACGGTATCCCCCGTCCGACTGCTCAATCAGAGTAACTGTAGAGCAGCCATCAATGGCACGACATGTTGCAGTTTAAGATTTAGTGGTCTTGAACCTAAAGATTTGGTGGGTTATCTATTTGCCTTTCGAATTGCATTGTT
>JAULCE010337284.1:0-10407 GCA_032359355.1 Macoma nasuta | reverse complement strand
AAGCAAATAAGAGTTATGGTTCTTGTACACTGCACTTCCTCTCATTGAGCTCTACCATTGTATGAAGTTATATGAAACTCCATCAAGTAGTTTTCATGTTATGCTCAGGACAAGAAAGTGAGAACTAGAAAATGTGTCCATAGGACACAGATGCACTCTCTTCCTCTTTGTCAAAAATGCCATATATTTTCACAAAATATAAAGGGGCTGTAACTCTGAAATGACTAAAGTGATTTACATGGCTGTCGAACTTGATCAAGATATTATGGTCACATGTTTGTAAAGTTTGGTGAGAATGGGAAAAATACTTTTCAAGAATTAGATCATACAAAATCTTCTGGACGTACGTACAGACATTCGTACGGACGTACAGACAAGGGCAACTGTATATGCCTCCACGTTGTGGGGGACAGACAGACAAACAGACAGACAGACAGGGTGATCACTATAGGGCAGCCACACTAATGTTTGGGGCCCTAATAAGTAAGCCTTTTGAAGCCTCTGAAGCAGATAATTTTTGAAAACATAGTGAGAAATTGCATTTGCTTATGAAAAATACTCCATTTGCCACAATGTTTTCAAAACCATTTAAAATTGGCATGTTTTTCCTCCTTTCCATGCTTTCATTGTGGATGAGTCTTAAACTAGCATTATAGCATACAAGAGTTAAAATGACTTTTTGATTAAAAATACTACATCTGGTAACTGGTGGTATGTTAGACAGGAGGCACGTTGCTCCCATCTATTAATTTCAACATGCTTACGAGACAGCAAACAGTGTAGTCTCTGATTTATAAATCAGCTCCTTTACCAGCATTCCAATCTTGGTCTATACTGTTGGTTAGACCCTGTTCAAATTGCTTCTTTAAGAGAAGTTTGATCTAGGTCTATTCTATTATCCAAGTTTGATTTAACATTAAACAAATTGATTGTTAACATCACCATTCAGCTATCATGATGACCCCCAGGGCCTTTTTTGATCACCATATATAAAATATTACATTATGTTTTACTGCTTCATTGAACAGTGTAGTGCTCTAGATCAGAGGCATCTTGTAGAAAACTATCAAACTTTACTTTTTTCTCCTTAAGCCTGTCTTGTGACCTTTCATAAAGTAATTTCTTTAAGCAGTCACAAAATAGGCTTTGATAAAACAAGTAATACATTCAATTTTACACATGTACATAATTATAAAGCCATGTCAATGCACATGCCTTCAGGCAATATCTCTTTTCCAACAATGAAAGTTCATCGCATACAATCTTTGTTCAGAGAACTTTTTATGATAGGTTGAATTTCAGAATAAAATTGTTGATTATTATAAATACTGGAATTTTTAAAGTGTTTCTCACGCCCTAAGGTAAGTGAAGTACATGTATTTCATGGTCTATACTGTTAGATAAATCGTTTGAACTGAATATTCTTGTTGTTGACAATTTTATAATCTTTGAGAATTCTTAAGAGGACAATTTCATTTGACTATTTTGTCAGCAAAATCATAAGTTATCAGTGATTTGTCTTACAAAAGAGGAGTTTACTTTGAATATATTGGCTCAATAAACAACTGCACTGTTAGTTATTAAACAATGTAGACCTTCATAAGCATGTTCAGATATAGCTTTTCACCCAGCTTACACTGTTTGCAAATGAATATAGATACATTGTTGTGGGAAAAGCTAGTGTTACAGATATGTTTTACCACATCGACCTTAAATAGTGTAATAACCCTTAAATTTTCAAGACATCCTGAAGAATCACTAATTATCCTAAATATCAGACAAGCCCGTTTTACCATAATAATAATGCGCCCTGTATGTATACTATACTGTATGTCCTATATGTATACCCTGATCAAATTGCTTCATCAGGAGCAGTCTGAACAGGGTCTACACTATTTGCTAATTCCCTACTTGCCAAATACTTAAGGTTTTAGATGCCTAATAGCCATATTTCATATCTTACCACTGGACGGTAATATTTTAATGAAACTTTGCCACTTTAAAGACATTCAGAAATAAAAATTATCCACCAAAAGTTTTTTTTAAGTTTCATCAAATTTGGGGGAGATAATTTGTATTTAAGGTAACATTGAAGCCTATGGGAAATATACAACTTTTGTGATTATGAGAAACTGAATTTGATTTTCGAGAAAAACTCATGGTAGAAAGCTGCATTAGACGATTTTGTTTAGAATTTCATAAAGAAATCTAAATTTCACTATAGGAAAAAGGAGAAAATCACTTCTTTTAGTTTTCAGGGGAGATAACTCATGAAAACAAAATTATCAGGGGGAGGTAATCGAAATAATTCTGTCTTTATATGACTAGTCAATTTGCTTCGTGGATTTCCATTACTTGAATTTTTCAAAGCTAACATTGCCAAATAATATGTTTGTTTTTTGTTGAATTGATGGCTATTAGGCATCTAATACCTTAAGGTAATTATGATAGTGGAGCAGATGCAATTCTTTTACATGGGAGATGGGTAACACTCATGCCCAAAAGATCAAACAGGTGAAAAGTGCAGACCCTGATCAGTACAGTAGGATCTGCCTGATCTGGGTCTATGCTGTTTGCACATAGCGTAAATATGGGTATATACATACTGATGTTAGATTGTCTCACCAAATGAGGAAACAGGGTTGGACAATATTTAATTCTTGAATGAGTCATAAAAATTGATCTGGAGCCCATTGACACGTTTATCAACAATTTGGATCCAGAACAGGCCGGCCTAAAACATGTGGGTCCTATCTGTGATTCAAACTCTTTCTGACTTTTGCCAAATAAATGATTTAATTGTGGTCCAAAACTCCGGGTAAAAATCAGTAACTTTATTTTTGTTACAGGTAATGATTCCTGGAAGAAGAAGAGTTTGGCCACTTTGTCACAGATTTATCTTCCCTTTGACCATTGCCTTGGCAACCATTTCCACTTACATAAGGTTCAAGGATCTATATTATGCTCAACAATATGAGAGTCTTCGAGAAGTCTCAAAGAACTTCACATCTAAAGTCAGGATGAAGAATATAGTGTGGTATCAGCTTTATCATGGAGGTAAGCACTAAACTACAGCCTTGGATTTCAAAAACCTATTCTCAGACTGAGGACTAAACTGATTTCCAGCTTGTATCAGAATGGCAGAAGCTGGGAGTCATTCTTGAGTCTCAAGTCTAAGCATAGATTAATGGTAGAAGCTGGAATTAATTCTTGAGGCTAGAGTCTGAGTTCAAGGCCTGATCCTAAGTACTCAACGGCTTTTCAGAATACACATACAAACATCAGTTATTCTTCAATACTTTTGCAAAAGATTTTGACTGAAGTTCAGGTGAAAACACAAATGATCATTACAAAAATCTTTGCAAATAGATGTATAAGGAAAACTGGCCCCGTCCCTGGTGGCCATGCTTTTAACTTATCATTCAAGTTTCAAATTTTATTCAGTCAAGGCATATTACAGAATAGCTAGTAAGCTATAATAATGCATTGAAACAGATATTTAAACAAAGAGAATAAGTTTAGGCCTATAATTACAACTCATGAGTTTTCCAAATTTGTAAGTATTTGGACTAGTAATATAAAACTGTTATATATACTTCTTTCTAGCATTTTTGAAGTAAGAACATTCCATTATATAATAATATTTGTCACCAGGGCAGTTATTTGTTCGTAACGGGCATAAACGCTGGTTTCTGTCTATGTTAAAATACCTGCCTTTTTCAATTGGTTAACTATGATTGGTTTTGGGAAACTTACAGAATGAAATTGCTAAATCTGTAGGTAACAAATCAAGATATTCTTCAAAGCAGTACTCTGCATATACGATATACAACACATGTTCAAGATGTCGGCCAAAAATCATGAAGATAAACATATGAAAGATAGAGAATTTTGATTACGGTGCTGTCTTACACATTAAACCGATTACTTGAATACAGTAAAACAATTTTATAAACATACATGTATTTCGTTTGTGTTATTAAGCGTTGAAAAGGTAAATGATAGCGTTTCTCCCTATGTACTTGCACCAAGTGTCCGAACAGGAAAGTCGACACCAGTAAATTTCAAATACGTGCACAGCATCGTACTATACGCCAACCTATTTCTGATAACACTCTCAAGATATCCTAAATTATTATTTAGTATAAAGGACTTTGTGCAACCGTGTCGCTTTATATCCCAGGGAAAATTCATTTTATTTCATAAGAAGAAATAGTTGTCTCATAGAATAGCGCGAATAGCTTCGTACTGTACACATGGAATGATAAGTAGATTTATATAAATGTGTCACAACCCAAAATACTGAAACGTAGATGTCGCCAGCTTATGAGCGACTTGTTCTTCAAAGTCAAGGATATGAGTAGATAAAACAAATACTAAAACACAATAAATTGTAATTATTTAAATTTTTCCTACACTGTTTTCAATAGCCGCAAGCTACAGGGGCGCTAACAAGGCGTTTTTGTGGACGAAAGGGTTAAATCGACATTGACGAAAGGTGATCAGAAAGCCTTCTTTGGTAGTGAACTAATTTCCATAGCTAATGGAGAGTTTTGGAAGGCGCCTTAGGACTTAAAGATTGCCGGTGAACTTCCCAAAAGCTCTAAATCACCGAATGGACTATTGCTGTTTTAAGAGTTTTGAGGTCACTTTGAGCTCTAGCTAGATCTTACGATTGAAACATGTCTAAATTAGTTGTTGGTACCAGTAATTTACAGAGACTAAATTTTTGTTCTGTAGATAACCCTCGAATTTAATAGCATACAGAGTGACCATAACTGAACTATGACAAATCCGGAGATCTTGGCAAATATTCACCTTAATGCGTGCTACGGAAGAAAATATGATGACATTAGCAAACAGCCTTGATCCCAATGAGACGCCATGTGACACGGCGTCTCATTGGGACCCATGCTGCTTGCAATTTAGAACAATGGTTGTAGAGAATATTTCTAAAATCCGGAAAAAATCCGGAGACCTCCGGAAATATCCGGAGAAATGGGCGACCTGAGCATACAGTTGATGGAGCGCTAGTATTTACACTTCGATCGCTAGCACCACGCAAACAGAATGCACGTATATTTTCAGTATATGTACAACTGACAATACCTACGTCACTTTTGAAGATTTCGTCACCATGAGTGAAAAACAATTAGGAGCGAGTGACACGGCGTCTGGTCTGAAATAAATTGTTTTTTTACAGATTATCAGTACTAATTGCCGAACGCCTTAGCTGACAAAGAATACCGTTACTCCAAATGTGCACGTCTAGCAAACAGTGAAGTCCCAATTTACAGTGAATGATGATATAATGAGTCTGAAGATTACCTTGCAGAAGGGAAATCTGTATTTTTGGAATAGTTTTGAACACTTTGTGAAAAATGAAGCTTTTGCTTATCATGAGAAAATGCTACATTGTCCATAGTCATCTGCTACAGAGGCACCAAAGGGCATTTTGGGTAAAAGTAAAGGGTAAAAGCGAACAAACGCATTAAAGAAAATAGCATTTTCAGACAATCATTTAGGAAAGGCACTTCATGCATTATTCAAGGACTTTCATGAAGAAGACACTTAGAAAAATGGTAATCGTGACAGTTTATATACCCAACAGGACAATTGTCTATGCATTTCAATTAGATGTGAACTTTCTTTGTATAATCTATATCAATGATATCTAGAAATTGCAACATGGAGCTGCTCAAAGGATTAAATGAAAATGCTAATTTATACTTTAACCAAAATCATTTTCTAGAAATTGAAAAGAACAACAACAGTTTAATGGTCATTTGCATTTGAATATTTACGTATGCTTTATAGACTAATCCAACTGATGAATGGGAAGACTATCTTAAATGAAGAAACTTTGATAACAAGGTTGAAAGATACTACTATATGAGAGTCAGGCAGCTTAAAATTGGAACAGACTTCGTAAAACGCTGGACCCATAAGTACGCGTATGCGCAGTATGGTTTTATAATTTGAACAAAAGGTGTAATGTTAGACATTTTAATGTTTTGAGAACAGGACGTCCAAATGTGGCATTTAATGTGCAGGTATCGTCACATTCGTAAACAGTGGGCTGAGGAATGTTAAGTACAAGACAACCAGGCGTCGCACAAACAAATACAGTCGAACCAGATTATCTCGAACTCAGACCCTATAGTCGAATTCATGCTTTAATCGAAACGAAAAGCTGAATCAGAAAATAATTCCATAGTGGATAGTGTATGATGTGAACTTTCTTTGTATAATCTATATCAATCATATCAATAAATGCGATATGGATCAGCTCAAAGTATTTAATGAAAATGCTAATTTATATTTTAACCGAAATAATTTTCTAGAAGTCGAAAAAAAACAACTATTTTATGGTCATTTGCATTTGACTAATTACGTATGCTTTATAAACTAATCCATCTGATGAATGGGAAGTCTATCTTGGATGAAGAAACTTTGATAACAAGTTTGAAAGATACTTCTGTCTAGGATTCATACAGCTTAAAATCGGAGCAGACATCGTTAAACTCTGGACCCATTAGTACGCGTATGCACTGTATGGTTTTATGATTTGAACACAAAGGTTTAATGTTAGACATTTTAATGTTTTGAAGACAGGATGTCCAAATGTGGCATTTAATCTGCTTGTAACATCTCAGTCGTAAACAGTGAGTTGAGGAATGTCAAATACAGGACAACCAGGCATCGCATAAACAAGAACAGTCGAATCAGGTTATCTCGTACTCAGACTTTAAACTCGAATTCATGCTTTAATCAAAACGAAAAGCTGAAACAAAAAACAATTCCATTGTGAATAATGTATGCATTATTGGAGCTATTTTTATTATTTTGAATTTCCCGAAGTTCGAATTTAATTAATAAGAATCGACAGTATTACATGTATCATCAAATAGAAGATACAGAGGAAGACCATAAACACGATACTTAACTTTTTGTCTGCTAAAACTTAAATCTGCCCCAAGTTTAAACTTAGTCCTATGCTATGAATAACAATTGCGACACTACTGTCCCATTAGCGATAAACAGCTTGGATATTGATCAGACGCCTAGCTACTAGGAATGTGATCGGTATCCAACTTGATTCTGTTTATCGCGTGGCGAATATCGGATCAAGGGTTAATCATGTCCAGACACTTGCAGACAGGTATACAAATGAGTTTCTATTGTGAGGATATGCGTGACAAACTTCCATTTTCAAATTTGTTAAGAGGTTCAGGAAAAATTCATCGAAGATCAAATCAAGGGATCAAACGTGCATATTAATAACAGTCAATTAACCATTGAGCCCGATAATACAATTGTCGTCTGATCAAAATGTCAGCTACTTCAATTTTAAATATCTTCCGTTTCATTCACTTGAAATTTCGCGAAACTAATGTTTGGGTGTCAAAGTGCTTGAATCAAGTTCAGACGTCGAATTACTTGGCGTTTGATCAGGATCTGAGCTATTAGATACTCTGGCAATAACGTTAACACATATCATCGAAATCGGATGAAGTTTGAAATTGCAGCAGAGAAGAGTTTGAGTAGATGACAATTGTCGCAACGGGGAAAGTGTTACGACAACTAGAACGGTTGCAAGATTGGATAAAATGATTCTTTATAATTATGATCGTATACTCGATGAATACACTTCATTCGCAGTGCTCATGCCGCGAGGACTTTTCTACCCTGACCCAACTGTTTATGACCATAATGTGGCAAAGCCGGTTTTGGGCAATCAGCTTAGATCCAGATCAGACGACGAGAAACTCGGCGTCTGATCAGGGTCCAGGTTGTTTGTTTCCGAGGCAATAGTTTCACCATTTTTAATGAAAATTGGACAAAGTTGAAAAAATCAAGCAGACGAGAGTTTGAGCAGACGACAATTTTTTCAGTCTTTTTCATTGTTGTCTTTACAAGATCACTGTATTGTCAACAATTGGGCATACATATCTCGATGTCAACCGCAGAATTGATCATGCAGTTGCTCACCCCCAATGCAATCATTGAGAATAAAAGAAGGTCGCGTTTAGTTCATACATAAATACGACATGAACGGAATGTAATGTGTACCATATAATAGACACACTATTTATCACTTTATATCCTAGACAGCAAATAATAATGGTTGTTTATACTGTGAAAATCATACGAAGGTTTGAACGTTTTGCCTCCTTCGTCCGAAATATAAAAAATATTGCTACTGACTACATCTGTAGCTTCGATGTAACAAAGGTAATTCATTCGATATAATTTTGCTTATAGTAATATTGATATGGCGATAATTGAACGACAATGATATTTATAATACACATATTAAACCACAGACGGTCATCTGACCTTTACACAAAGAAACGCCGTTAAATGCATTTTTGTCTGAAGGCTTTTGAAAATGATGTGGTAAATTTAGAATTCACTACCTGTCAAAACAAAAAATGCTGTGTTTCCCCGAAATATATAAAGATCCTTAAAATAGTTGAATTTATTAACTTTTTACTGATTCTTTTTATCAGATGTATTTATTATGGATGAGTCTAAAAGTAGCACATGATCGAATGTGTTAAACTTTTATGTCCAGAATACTGTTAAATACAATATAACGACGAATACTTTCTCAATCAAATTTCGAGTTGTTCTTTGAATGCTTACAAAAGAGCATGACATTCTTTTTATAAGCTCTTCCTCCACAAGCTACCCTATAAGAAAAGAATCAGATGGAAAAAGTATGAAAATCTAAGCAAACGAAATGCCATGTTTTAATTGTTTTGAAATCAATGTAGAAAAAAGGGCATTTGATCGTGACGAGCAAGTGCACCATTTTGTACAATTATTTCAATCGTCATCAGCTATAGAGGCGCTAACATTTGATTATATGGAGTGAAGAGTAACTAGTAAGCAAGCGATCATTTATTTCCATTCACTAGGATAAAACACGTTTTCCCAACCATACTGATCATGACTGAAATTGAACTACGTAAAAAATATAAAGCTATAGAAAAAGGGACAAGCAAGCCTAACAGTGTATCTATAATGAATATATACACACACAAAATGGTACTCAGATGCATTTGCTACTGTAATATCATATCCCATAGCATATTTATTTTCATTCCATAGTCTTCATTGTTTGTTACTCATAAGAGTAGAAAAATACAAAACCAAATCTTAAAAACCTGAGTACACTTGTGTAAGCCTAATCTGTTTGCAATTTCTTAACCCTTTCAATGCTGAATATTTATTTACGAATCCGTCCACTATAAATATTGATTATAGTACTATCAAAATTGGCTAAACAACATAATTTATAAACACTTTTCTTTGAAACAATATCGACAAAGCTAGACATATTTTAGATGCAATCAATATAGACCCTGGTCAGAGGAATCTGTCTGGAGTCCTCTGATTTTGGTCAGATTTCTAACATGTATGTACTCGTTTCAAGCACTGAATGGATTGGAACCCGTATAGCGGCGTTCATGTGAAACATGTGGTTAATATCAAACATTTTAATCTTACAAGATAAGTAAGACCAGGGGCTGTATTCATAAAGCTCATATGGAAAATCTCAAACTTAAGTGAAAAATTCAAACGCAGATTTCCAATTTATTTTCAATTATGTTTCAATGAAACTTTGCATGCTTATTAAAAACTACGTTTATGTTTTTCATAAGCATGCAAAGTTTCATTGAAGGGTTGTGGATAAAAACATAGATACAATTTTAATATGTACCCACGCAAAATATCGAACAGCACCTACCCTGATTTGGGTGTGCTCTTTTCGCTGCAGTGTTTGCAGAATCATCTATATTAGTTTTCAGAACATTTGAAAAAGATAAGCTCTACCACGACTATTGTCCTGTTCTTTTGAACTGGTATCATGTAAACGAAGACGGACCATTCTATGCCATTGTTTGTCAACGTCACATAATGGTCCGTCTTCATTTGCATACTGACAGTTCAATATATGGAATGAGAGAATACTTTGTAATCAGAAGCTAACGTATCTGCGGGAAGTCGCAATATTACTTGAACGATATTTTAGACTTTCCATGAATTCGGATTATATTCGCAACAAGCAACATGAATGATGAAAAAGTCGGGTCGCCCTAAGCATTACCGTTGACCGTATAAAAATGCAAATCATGGTAAATACGTACAAACTCCTTCGGCGCCGCTATCGCATACATAAGCCATTGCAAATAGTGTAGTCTCAGATCAAACTCCGCCTTCCAATGACTTTATTTTGCAACACATTTCGTTAAAGTATAAGCTGTTGCGGTAAAATCAAAGTGTTTTTAATTATCTCCCTCATTTATTTCGTTACAATAATTCGCTTTTTTAACACGTCACAATAGACCGTTTTGGCCTGGGGCTTGGCCCTAAGGCCATAGGGAGCATACCGTTTTG
>JAULCE010337173.1:0-10408 GCA_032359355.1 Macoma nasuta | reverse complement strand
GTTCTGCATTAAAGGGGGGTTTCATAAAACTGGAAATATTTTTGGCAGTTTTTGTAAAAAGTGCATGAAATGTTTGATAAACAAATTATATTGTACGGTAGAAGTTGTTGTCCAAGTATCAGCATTTGCGAATTATAAAGGCTTAATTATTTTTTGCTTGGAATGCTTTAAATATTCTACATCGGCACTAGAAAAAAATAGAAACAAATCATATTAGTTAAAGAGGCAATGTATGTGTAGAATACAATGACAAAATTCTAAATATAGAATAGCAAAAGTACAGAAATGTATGCCAAAGCCATATGAGCTGGCCTAATCATGATCTTTTGACATTTCTCGCAGTAATAAATCATGGCAAAAAATTTATAAATGGTTATATAGGTTTTTTAAACATTAAAGTTATAGGGACATCCCCTTTAAGCGACCACTTGTCACAATTATACCTTATTTGATGGTTGTTTAAGACAGGATTGTACTGAAATGTCCTTATGCAAATGATGAGGGACCATTATGCATTTACATAATGACAGTTCAAGATAACTGGACATTACCTACCTTTTTCAATAAAAGGCAAACATGAGCATACTGCCAAAAAATACCAAGCATCGTAATTATTATTCAAGCCTAAATATTTGGTGCCTTTTCATCAGATGATTTTTGAAAGTATTGTGGAAAATGGAGCATTTGCTCTTATCGAGCAAAATTTTGCATTGTTTCCTACAATATTTTGAAATAATTCACTCCCATACCGGGATTCAAACCCACAATCCCTACAACAGATGCACCTAGCAGTGAAACGACATAGACGTTACCGACTGAGTTAACCAGGCAACCCCCAAATAAGGTTGCCTGATTAACCCACATAAGGTTGAAGTCATTTCACTGCATGGGAAGTGCGAGAAATTGTTACATACACTGTATTTGGGTTTTCTCTTATGTTTCTAAATGCAGAAATGCCACATGGCTTTTCAACTGCAAGGAACAGGAGAATTAATGTTTTGAAATAATTCTCTCCCGTACTGGGATTCGAACCCACAACCCCTATGACAGATGCGCCTAGCAGTGATATGACGTCAACGTTACCGACTGAGCTAACAGAGCAACCCCAAAAAAACGTTGCTTAAAGACGTATCCTATAATAAGTTTTTATGCAGAGTATTTTACCAAAGTATGTGTATGCATTCTCCAACTTATATGAAGCAATGAGCAGGGTTGAAAAGTATAGGTAGCCATTGCCGTTTCTGATTTATTACTATACTGATGTCAAAAAGTAAAGCCTCTATGGAAAATGCGGATAATTTCTTTATTTTTTTATTTTAATGAGAATATTTTCGGCATATAATTTCAATATGCAAAAACGTTCCCGCAGTTGTGTAAACTTTGTTCAGCCGTTACAAAGGCGTCCCCGGGAAAGATTGGCCGCACAATTTGCACGTGCACGGCCTGCGCCTTTACCACGACATTCTTTTCACTCAGTGGTAATCAGTTGTGTTACGCAGTTGATTTACAATTCAGAATTCACAAAAAAATCCAACGAAATTGACATTTTGCAATGCCACATCTTAGTAACGAAGAGCGAGCGCGATGTTTAGGGATGTTAGAATGTGGCATTTCGCAAGAAAATGTCGCCAGACGCTTCAATGTGTCTAGGTCCACTATAGTAATTCTAGTGAGCTGTGTTAACACCACAGAGAGCCTTTCGGACAGGCCCTGTTCTGGTGCACCGCGTGTGACATCTGTATGCCAAGACATTTATATACGTCAATGTCATTGGCGTGACCGTTTTATAACGGCTCAAGCGACGTCTTTTTTTGTCATAGGTAATCCTGGTCAGACTGTATCTCGGAATACGGTGTGAAATCGGCTGAGAGAGCGCGGGATCTTTTGCAGGAGGCCTCAACGTGGCGTTGTCTAAATGGAACATCATCGGTGGGAGTGGCAGCAGTGGACTCGAAACATCCTAACATGGTGCTGGAGGTCTGTAGTATTCAGCGACGAGTCAATGTTTAACATTTTAAACACCTACGGCCGTGTCCATGTGTAATGACGACGTAACAAACGTTTTGCACGTAATTGTATCCTTGGACATCCTCGGTTGCCATGTAAATCGACGTCACCCCTAGCCACGTAACGTCCAGGAACTGACCGTCCCTTTACGGGAAGAATGGATGCGCATTCCACGCTAAATGTTGCGTAACTTGTGCGGTTCTATGGCACGCTGATTGCGAGCAATCATCCAAAGTCAGGGAGGGCATAACCGATACTAACTTTTTCCAAGGGGTGGTGTATCTGTTACAAAATTTAAAGTCATAAAACGCATTTTGAATTTCATGAAATTTCACACATATGTTTAAGTCTCTCTACTGTTTCAACTTGTGTATATGCCATAAAATATATCTCAAACTCGGTACAAAAAAAATTAAGGATCAAAGTAAGCTGAGGCTTTTCTTTTTGACGTCAGTATATAACAATATCGCTCATACGTATCTGAAAATGATATACATTTTTATCCAAATCAGAAAACACTTTCACCTTTTACACTCACTGTCGGGGCTATTCTCATGTTTTCCCTTGAAAACTTGATTTGTCAAACGTTTTGACAGTCTCGATTATATGAAAATAGCTTGTGGTATGCCTTTGAAAAGCTTACATGGATGAAGTGGGAATAAACTATCAAATGGTGTGTACAGATTACAGATGGACTATAACTGCTCAAACAACTCCCGGATATATCTTTGATTAAGGGTTTGTCAAACTCAACATACCGGCGGACCTTACCCGAGTGGTAAAGCCCTCGACTCATGATCCAGGGATTGTGAGTTTGATCCCCCGCCGGACCAGTCTTTCGGATGAGACTTGAAACCGAGATCCCATGTATCAGTGCTATACACTGGGCATGTCAAAGAACCAGAGGGCTCCTTTGAAAAAGAGTAAGGCATTGCCCAGGTTACTCTGTATCCGCTCCCTCTCTCTGAGATGTCCAATTAGCCCAAAAGTTGGCAGAAAAGGACGTAAACAACACACACACACACACACACAAACTCAACATTGGTCTGTCCTTGAATGAAAAGGTTGAATGGCTAATTGCCACTATCTCTGTTGGATATTTGAAAAACTAAGCATATCTACAATGACTAGGCTGAAACGAAGAACAATGCACATTGTTTAGTCCTAATTATGTCTAATTAATACAGGGGGAGTCAAATTAATGGATTTCAACATTCGCATCGAAACTCATAAACCCAAGCAGTGTCGGTAATAAACTTTACGGATAATTCGGAACAAAAACATAATCTAGAATGTACAAGGGTTATTGATGGGCCTAGCAGTGAAACGACGTCCACGTTACCAACTGAGTTAACTGGGCAACATGCGCGAATCCATCAATTCTTCTCAGGGGGGTCCATCTCAGAGAAGATCCTTTTAAGTATATGATATGGATGCAAATTACCTTGAAAGTATAATCAATGAAGGTTAACATCCATGGTAAGTGACAATAAGGGGCAAAAACCCTTTTTCTATACCTATTTGATATATGTTTAAACATACTTTTGGATTTTCCAGGGGGGGTCCAGACCCCCGGACCCCCCCTCTGGATCCGCGCATGTTAATTAACCCATGTAAGGTCGACATCATTTCACTAGACGGGAAAAGTAGGAATTTGTTACAGAGCCTGTTTTGCGAATTTCTCTTACGTTTCTCAATGCAGAAGCCCCACATGGCTTTTCAACTGCACAGAACAGGAAAATTAATGTTTTGAAATACTTCACTCCCATACCGGGATTCGAACCCACGACCCCTAAGACTGATGCGCCTAGTAGTGAAACAACATTGACGTTACCGACTGAGCTAACCGGGCAACCCCAAAACAATGTTGCTTAATTAACCCATATAAGGTTGACATCATTTCACTACAGGGAAGTCTTCCAAAGGATATGCAGCAATGTTCTGGGACAGCCAAGAACATGATAGTAGCTATATATAGAACAGTCAATACACAGGGTATTAAATTTCTCTACCTACTGGCAAAGTTGTATTCTGTTCAAAATTACCACTGTTCTTTTAAGGAAAATTGAACACTTTCGCTCATTAATTAACTATTGTTTGAGTACCAAATAGATAGGACTTAGATTCTATTGTTTCATGGCATCTCATCTTGATCTGACCTATAAGTCTATACAACATTATGTTCTCTAAACCGATACTCTGTCAGTGATGACAAAACAGAAATATGCAAACAAATTGGATCCAGAATAGATACTGGGTATATTATGGTAACTGATCTAGATCCAAGATGTTCGGGCTTCTCCGCAGAATTGAGCGCTTCAAGCTAGTTGAGTGTTTGAACAGACACAATTTATTAGGCACCTAGTATGGTTATAACCTTTAAGCGCTGGAAACAAGTTTATATGCATTTACAGAAAGTGTAGACCCAGATCAGAGGGCTCCTTGAGGAGCCGTCTGATCAGTGGTCTACTCTGTTTGTCATATATGAATATTTAGGGGAATTCACCCCAGTAATTCATATAAAATGGTCATATTTAAGAATTGGAACAGTCCATTTTAAAATTCAGCATTAGAAGGGTTAATATTATATTAAACCTAATACTTGCTAGCTTGTCCTGGCTCAGTTTCATCTGCTTAATTAAGTTCAAAACCTTGTCTGATTCCATTCAATTCATTTTTTGTGAAACAATAATTGGCTGAGTGTCAATCAGCTTGGACCCGGATCAGATACTGAGTTACTCAGCCTCTGATCTGGATTCAAGCTGGTTGAAAAAGGACAACAGTCATGCATAATAAGAGAAGGGTTTAACATTTAGGACATATATAGAAAAATGTTGTCTGCAGAAATTGTCAACTGCTGCGATGTTTTAAATAGCCTTGGCTGCATTATATTTTTGAAGTTGTAATCAGACTTTCAAAAAGGTTTGGACCCTGATCAAATGAGAATTATTCTGCATCTGATCTAGATCCAAACAAATGGTAAATATTCATCACTGATTCGTTCAAAATGTGCCCAAGGTTGACGACTATGCCTACATCAATAATGAAAATGGAGGATTTGAGCAGGGACTAGCTGTACATGGCAGGGTATGTTCAGCCAGGAAGAACAGAGCAGAAGGGAAAATGACTTTTGAAGATGTACATGTAGGGAACATGGGCTACGTAAGTACAGGTAGTAATTTTTACCTGACAATACCTGAACTTGTGACAACTAACACGATTTGTGCTTGAACAGACATGATGTTAGGGTGGAATATCCCTAACCTTTTAGTTAACACTTTGCTTTATACTATGCCTTTTGTCGCCTCTGTAGCAAATGGCTATTGAAAACTCTGTGGGAAATGGAGCATTTGCTCATAATGAGCAAATGCTTAATTTTCCACATTGTGTTTTGAGCCTTCCAAAACTATCTGATTATAGATAATCTTTCCGTTCATCATATCCTGTCATTGTGGATGAGTCTTAAAATAGCATATCAAGGGCTTGGTGCAAAACTATTGTAACTCCTTCCAAATGTGAAGGAGTTACAATAGTTTTGCACTTAAGCCCTCAATATGGAGTAACGGGTTAACAGATATTTATATTGGGAATTCAGGTGCTAGGAATATCAATTGACTTTTAAACCATGTTGATGAGGCATATGTTTCAAATGGCAAAAGGGGCAACACCCGGGCACAACAGCTCCTTAAAGTAAACAGTACTGATCTAAGAGTATATGTCTAATATAGGTTTCCACTGTACACACAAAGCCTAAATATTAAGTTAAGCGCTAATAGGCTACACATTTTTGATCTACATAATTGAATTTGAAGTTATGGTTTGTGGAATTGTCAGACATTTCAGATCCACCATCCCCGCAAACGACACCGTTCTGTTAACCCTTTACTCTGTATGCTATTTTCAGACTCATTCACAATGAAAGTATATGGTGACTAGTGAGATTTTCTAGGAGAAACGACACAACCAGATTTTAATGGTTTTATTATGAAGCAAATTTTCATAAACTTGCTTATATTATGAGAATTCAACTTTTGGAATGTTTTCAGTATAGATTCCTTGCACTTTCATTTGATCCTTGATAATGAAAAAGGGTTAAACTATTTTTAGGAACTGTATACTTTAATTATTGGTTTGAAATTGGTATAACTGACAAGTAAAGTTCTTTTACTATGAAATCCTTTAGAAGTTCAAAATGGCTGAGTATACTGGGTAAGTAGCTTATGTATGAACACTAACGATATTATATAATAAACGGCATACAAGCTGGAGTTTGAAGGTTCTAGTTTGTACCTAATGTGTTAAAATAGCCAGAACATATAAAATGCCAAAGGATGGAAATCAGTAAAGGAATTACTTGTTCAGTTGTACGTTTAAATTGGCAATATCTTGAAAGTATATAGATTTGTACCCATTAGACCTATTAAGCTTAAAATGTTAAGAATTCATGTTCTTGGTGAACAAAGCCATTTGTGTGTTTTAAAAATATTGACAACAGGCATTCTCATCTTTATCCCCGACTCACTATTCCTACATTATGGCCGTTTCTTCCCCGTGTTATGGGTGATAGATGTTACGATTATTCCCCTCATAATAGTTTTGAAAACACTAGAAAATGGAGCTTTTGCTCATCATAAAAAAATGCTCTGTTTTTTCCACTATGTTTAAAGTTCGTATGCTACAGACATCAAAATGCATGTCTATTAAATTTAAAGGGTTAAATTTGTCTTCTACTCAAATTGTCTGCTTTATTTTCAATCATTGTCCAAAGTATTTTGATCTAAGTGAAAGTATCATGTGTATGTCAAACAGCTTGGAACCTGTCAGATGCCAAGAAACTTTTTTATGAGAAAAAAGTCCATTTCCCACAATATTTAAAAATTGTAATTTGCCCAGATTGTCGCCATTTTCATCAGATACTTTCCTTGTGGGTAAGTCTAAAAACAGAAAGGTTAATTGAAGCCATCATCAGAAATTCTGTGCAATTTGCTTGGGGTCTGATTACAGTATGTTCTGTTTTCAAATTCAAGAGTTTTATCCTTTATAACTCCAAAACAAATCTTGGTCCATAATCATTAAGAAACTTAAGTACAGTTTTTGCTAAGCAGATTGAAACTATACTTAAGTTCACCTAATATAGTAAGCATATTACTAAAGCGTTATTCATAAAAGTTAATAAATTTAAGTAACCTTTGAGGTAGCTTATATAAATAAGTAAGTTGTTTATGGAGGCGCTAAAATGTGCTTCTGTGGAGGAAAGGGTTAACCCTTTCCTCTACAGAGGTGCATTTTAGCGCCTCTTAACAAAGTATGCTTAACAAAGTCAAAATGTAGAAGTCGGCAAATAGCCCTATGACCTATTAGGTCCATAGTCATAAAGAAACTTAAGTACAGTTTCTTTGCTTAGCAGATTGAAACTATACATAAGTTCACCTAATATAGTAAGCTTATTACTTAAGTGTTATTCATAAAAATTATTAGATTAAAGTAACCTTTGAGAAGCCATCTAATAAGATAATGCTACTATTAATGACAGGTGGTCACTTAATGCAGAACAAAAGACATACAGACAGCTCTTTTGAGAGCTTTCTGCAATATTTTTCTTCTGCATTTGGCAACCACCTGTCTTAAATACCACCAATGTCTGGATTTTTAGTGGCCATTTAATACAGATTAGACGGTATATTTAAGTTTGTATGCAGTATCAAAATGTTGGTTGTAATAATTGAGCAGCAGTCATTTGTTATTTTATATTCTTTACATTGTAGAAATAGTGAACCAAGATGTCGGATACTTTAAGCGACAGTTTTCGTTCATCGATATCTGATGGCTGCGACTATTTCTTTGATAATGCATGCGACCAGTGTGAGCGAGAAGCTCGAAATGTTGAAGCAAAGGGCTACTGCTCTACTTGCAGTGCCTATCTCTGTCAAGAATGTTACACCACCCATCTTAGACCCAAAACCATGCGGCATCATGTCCTTCTTGATGAAAACCAGTTGCCAGACAAAGCTCAACATCAAAGTAAAGATGCCTGTGTAGAACCGTGCCTTTATCATCCAGAAAAAAAGCTGAAATATGTATGTGCCCAACACAAGAATTTTGCTTGTGGGGTATGTGTAGCACTGCATCATCGCAATTGCAAAGGGGTTGATTACATTCCTGATGTTGCAAGTGGCTTACTTACATCAAATGATTATAAACAGTTTCAAAACACAGTAACACACCTAACAAACAAGGTCCAAACATCTATCCAGACATCAAAGGATGAAGTGAAACGTTCTCAGACTTTTAATACCGACACACATGAAGCCATGAAAACATTTAGAAAAGAGGTGATTGATGCTTTGGATAGAATTGAAAGTAAAGTCTTGCCAGAAGTAGACAAAATTACATCGAAAGTTGAAAAAGAGATGCAGGATCTAGAAGCAAAGTTTACAAACATACTGCAGGCTGCTCAAGCAGTAGATGCCAGAATCACAAGTCTGAGGAACAGCGGTCAGTTCTGTCAAATGTACGTGGCTCTGAAGAGGGCTCCTGCTGAGATGTATGAGCTGGGGAGCAGGCTGGCAAATCATATCAGCCAAATGCTGTTGGTTCCGGTTGTTTACAAGCTGGTAACAAGAAGTGAAGCTAAGGCCTTTCTGCAGTCTCCAGAACATATGGTCACAATAGATAGAGTTGTCAGTGACAGACTAATTCTCCCTCATCCTCCGCCCCCTGGTGGTCCTCCTTCTGGATACAAACAGAAAGATGTTCCACCCCCTCCACCTCCTCCTTCTCTGAGCTCCAAACTTAAAGACGATCATTTTACTCCCCCTCCTCCTCCTCCACCTTTTACTCCACCTAGCTTAAAACAGAAACATCATCCTGTTTATCCTCCTCTCCCTCCCCCTCCTCCTACTCAGTCAAGCCTCAAACCAAATACTGTTCCTCCTCCTCCTCTCCCTCCTCCTACCCAACAAAGGTCTGAAGGCAGTAGTGTTAAAACATTTGGAGGAGTTCATGATCGCCCCATCTCTTTACAGAAGTCTTTAGCATTCCATCCGAAAGAAGCTATAACTAGTGCAGCAACAAAAAATACCACAGGTGATAGGCAACCTCAATCACAACATGTCATGGACATCAACATAAGATCTGCTAAAGACAGAGACACACCAGATATAACAAGTTCTGTATTATTACCAGGAGGCAAGTTAGTCATAGTCGATGCTAATAATATTAAGGTCAAATTGGTAGAACTGGCATACATCAAGGTCACAGCAGAGCTTACACTTGCCCTCTGGATATCTGACATGACCAAGATTAATGACAGTAAAGTTGCTATAATGTCCAGCAAGAAAGGCATGATATATGTTGTGAATGTTGCCAATGAGCTGACTCTTGACAATATTGTTGATGTTAAAGGGCAGTGCAAAGGAATAGCTTGTATCAATGGAAAGTTTGTCCTCACATTTGATGATCCAGTAAGAGTGGAGATTGTTAGTAACACCGGGCAGCTGATGCAAGTATTGGTCTCTGCACACACAGGTGGACAACTGTTTGGCCAACCCAGGCATATAGCTGTGGACAATGACCGGCAGATTTTCTACGTGTCAGACTTTGCCTATGATACTGTGACCAGACTCAACTATTGCGGTACTAAAAAAAACATCTACAGGAATTGCAAACTTACAAGTCCACATAAACTGGCTATAAACAAGAATGGTGATGTCTTTGTCTGTGGATATGAATCCAACAATATCCACAAGATGACTGGTGATTTAGGCAAGAGAGAAATAGTTCTAGAGAAGAGTGACGGCGTGTCACGACCTCAGACCATCTCGTGTTGTGATGTCACTGGCAGCTTGTACATCGGAATGTGGAGAAGTGACATACTCAAAGTATACCAGCTAAAGGAACAAAATAACTGACAGCTCACTTCAACTACTGCCAAGAGAAAACTTGACAAATACTGACCATTTAAAGTCACACGACTATAATTGTTCCAAGATTTTGGCCACCCCGGATAATTATTGTACTAAATAGTTGATTTTACTACATAAGATTGTGTTCAAAGTAATTGTTTGAACAAGCAAATATTATAGACCCAGATCAGACGGTTTCTGTTGGAGCAGTCTGTTCTGGGTCTACACTATTTGTCAGTGTCCTCCTAGATAAAGACTAAAAATTATGATTGTTTGGAAATCTAATCAAGATACAGTAAAATCACGATAACTTGAAGTTGTGGGGAATAGTCCCTGATACGAGTGTAAAAAGCAATACAATTGTAATATTAGGGAGGTTAAAAGATCGACAAATTAGGGTTTCGAGTTATCGAATTTCGAGTTATCTAAAATTCACTGTAATGTGAACCGCGGCGGCGTGCAATGAGGACATCAGTGTTCAGGCCTATCCTGCCAGC
>JAULCE010337062.1:0-10408 GCA_032359355.1 Macoma nasuta | reverse complement strand
GTAATCATATGTAGGTTATCTTTTCAAATTTGTGTACTATATGACAATTTCAGAAATTCTCAGTTTCGTTTACGGTTTTCACCTATTCACCCCAAAAATACATATTTCGCAAGCTTAGATTTTTCAAGATTTTCTTTGGGTAATCAGGTAAATATTGTAGAACACAAAAACATGAAAATCATTTCTGTGTATATTTTTTTCCCTTTATTTGGGTTTTCGGTGCCAGATGCACTCTACTTACTCTTATGAAATATCAAAAATCGAAAAATAAAATGGTGGTTAAGGGACAGAGAAGACTCGGATTATACGATAGTCAACCTTTAGGATTCGAGGTCACCTCTATGTGTCGTTCATCCGAGTTATCAGCAGGTTGCTCTCAACCTTACCGACCAAATATACTACTACTCTAAGTCGCCACCCCGAGGCAGATAATTGCAATTAATTTAAAATTAATTTGATTTGCCATACAAGTTTGTGCTTAAAATATTCGTTGGAATGAGCACCTATTGTAGACCCTGATCAGAGTGCAACTTATGGAGCAGTTTAATCAGGGTTTATACTATATATACATTCCCTGTTGGTAAGGTTTATTATGATCGAATGTCATATTTCAAACATTTTAGATAATATTGGTATCAATATCTCGCAATATCTTGGTTTTCATAAGCAGTGCTTTAGTACTGAATTGTGTGCATAGCAGCGATTGGTTCTGTTTGTCATTGAATATCAGGGAACACTAAACCTATTATATTGTATATGGACATTTTCTAGTAGAATAATTCGAACCTTCGAGAGAGAAAATGGATTAACTGTGTAAATTCGATGGAATTGACGCTTCTCTATGGCTATTATCTAAAGTTTTGACAGGCACATCGTAGTTTGTTTATATAGTAGGTGTTGCATGCCCTGATTAGTTGGCTACACAAATATGATGACAGTTGATAAAGTCCCAGCTACAAATGACTGACCTATACTTGTTTACAAGCTGCTAAGTCAATGTCTTAACGTGTTTATCATTTTAAGTTTAAATTATTAGAAGTACTGACTTATATGGAAACATGTTCCATAACATGTGTTGGTTTTTCTCTGATAAATAAATTTCACAGTTAAATTGGAGTTCTAACTATATTATAGGTATGAATCTTTGCAGTATCCTTTAATTAAGATTTGTTCATGCATATACGCTTATTCCGGTTAATTAGCCAGGGAATTATTGGTATATTTATAGCAACTTAATGTGTGTAGATCACGACCAGTTGGCCCATCTGTATGTATATGTTAGCCTCAGAACGTGGGCCGGTCCGAAAATCGAGGGTCGAAATCCACAACGTGGGTCATTTTTCTGGAGACGTGACAAATCATTGACCGACAACAACGACATAATTGGGCCACGTCACGCGAAAAGGGGCATTCGGACATAGCAAACAGTGTAGCCCAACTGTTTGCAATCTTAGAGGACATCCAATTCTACCTTTAAATGAATACAAATGGTACATTTCGTGACTAGATAATGGAATAATATCGCTGAAAAAGAGCTGAATCAGCGTCCGAGTGCCTCTTTTCCTGTGACGTCGGCCATATTATTAATGACGTCACGTTACGTAGCGTCAAAACGATAGCAAATAGGGGAGGCATAGTTTTCCTTGTGTTAACCCTTTCCTCCACAAGCTAACCCTTTCCTCCAGCTATGCAGAAGGAAAACATAATCTTTGAATTGTATTGAATTCTTTGTAGAAAATGTAGCATTTGCTCGTAACGAGCAAATGCTTCATTTCTACAATGTTTTCAATAGTCATCAGTGGCAGATACGCTAAATGCGCTTCTGTGAAGGAAAGGGACACGAGACTTTAGTGTATAACGATAGTGTCAGCTGGCGCGTACAATAGAAAACGGTTCCCTCTGTTCATTTGTTATCATTACCACTGGTACATCAACGCCAAAATAACCGTTTTTTCACCATCTTTCGGGACAAATAGCAATTTGGGCCACGATTTTCTGATCGGCCTTTTATCAGGGACCGACGCATGATCTTTCTGATAGACCCTCGATCAGGGAGCGACCCATGATCCGAGTCTTACATATATTTACACATGTACATACAGTGTGGAACGATATTGGTATGTTATGTTTGACTATCACACTTGTATTAGTCGCTTGACATAACTGTATTGCTTTAATTTTATGAAAATCCAAACTGTTCAACGTTTGATAGCAATTTCGACGAAAACGAGATTGTGTATCGTACTTTATAGCAGACGAGAGTAAGAGCAAACGACCATTGTAGCACTTGCTTAAGATTGCAGAGGAAGGTAGTAGACAACATGACAGTATACGCGCTTGACAAGAAAGCAACCGGTCCCCGGCTGGGATTTAGGGGCATCATAGCCCTTGTAGGAGGAATATTCGCTATGATACCTGTTGGAACCGCCTACACATTAGGTAAGTGTGTTAAACCATACCTTTAATATAGTTTATATGTAGAACCTTCGATTTAACCTAGATTAAGACTCTTCAGTCTAATCTAGTGAAGATGATTGCCATTTTTTGTCTACTATACAGTGTGACTAATTTAATTTACTAGTAGTAAACATTTAGATATTTGTTTTTTTTAATTAGTTCATTTAGACCCTTTCTGTCGAATTACATTTCGACCCTTCGTTTCCATGTTAGTTCAGACTCTCTGTTTAAATTTAGTTTTACATTTATACTATTTTAATCCTGTGTCCATTAGACCACTTGTACTAATCTAGTTTACATGTAAACTCTCATTTTTAATCAATTTTACATTTAAATGGTCTTTGAATCTAGTTCACACCCAGACCTTCTTTTTAGACTCGTTTACATTTAGACCCGTCAATTTGATTTCCGGTATATTTAGGCCTTTCATTTTGTATTACATGTAGTTTACATAAAGTGTGTCGGCCGGCTTGTATATACGCAAAGACAGTGGTCTAAGATTCGCTTCAGACACAGATGGACACCTATATAGAACCACCATCCTACTGCATTCCAGTCTGAACAAGACAAATCTTTGACGCAAGCATCAAGGACGCCGCCAAATATTTTACATGTAAAACGTATTTATCATAGAATGATAATAGGAGACAGAAAGTGTTTAATGTCATTAATTAAGGATTCCCCGTTGTATTATTTGTCCATCACTTTCGCCAAATGAAAGAAGATTGCGCCAAATTAAAAATGTTAGAGCCAAATTTTCGCCAAATATCTTACTGTAACCTTAACCATGTTTTCTCGACCCAACATAGTACATCTCTTTTTCCTGCCCATGAGTTTTAATTAGAATAATTTTTCATGCAGGACAACGTGTCATTAATAAACGTCGTTTCGTTTTCAAGAAGACGCTATTCCTTAAGTTTTCATAACTGACCGTATTATTTGTACAGAAAACTTTCTGAGAGAACATAACCCTTCAGTCACACATAAAAAATATTCATTCCAAGGTCTCCAATAAAGCTTTCACCAGCTAGCATTGGGGATTTAGAAGTTAGGGGGAGGAGCCTAAGACAATAGAATACAATGGGTTCATTCCGATAGCCCCTAAATCCTTTTGTCATTTTGGAGTTAATTCTTTGTTCTTTTTTCATAATATTAACCCATAAACCCCAAATGTTGGAACGTCCGTCCTTCCGTCCGAGCTAGCATTGGGGGTTTACGAGTTAGGCGGAGGAGCCTAAGACAATAGAATACAATAGGTTCATTCCTTTAGCCCCTAAATTCTTTTGTCATTTAGGAGTTAATTCTTTGTTCTTTTTTCTAAAGATTAACTCATAAACCCCAAATGTTGGAACGTCCGTCCGTACGTCCCGAAAATATTGTGGCTCGCATAACTCTAAATGTGTGTACTACAGACTTGAAACTACCAGGATATATTATTCAGGGTGTGAACTTGTGCACCTGGGTATTTTCATCCGCCCAAAACTACTATTTACGGAGTTATGGGCCTTTTTTTTAATACAGCATTTTTGACAAAGCAGAAGTGGGGGCATCTAGTTCTAGTTCTCTCATGGAAGATTGAATTGCCCCAAAGAGACAATTCTGATGTACCAACAAAATGGCATTTGAGGACTAAAATAGTTTTCTTAAGATTACCAGAAAATATGCTCATTATCTAGAATTCCTGGCAGCTTAGAGCAATTTTCATGCTGGAGAGAACACTAGGTGGAAAGGAGAACATGATAGGTGCATGTATAGCATAATATGAGCTTATGTCTGATCACTACACTTCTCAAGTTGAAATTGGGCTCAATCTCAAATTTTCATCTTCAGTTACCAATCTTTATTTTATTGTTAGATCTACTGCATTGAAATTTGACTGCTAGAAGTGAAAAATGATTTTTTTTCACTGGCAGTTAGAATTTAGTGCAGTGGCAACAAAATAAATGAGACTTCAACAATGAAATTTTGAGCAAGGTCTCCGCTCAAGATGTTTAGTAAAAACCAGACTTGAGATTATTCTCAAGCATCTGTTAGGGCAAAGCTGAGCACAAACTCGGATATGACTAATCAAACATTTAGAACAATCACAGATTCAATCACAAGGAGTATAATCCGACGGATCTGAAAAACAATCTCGGACTTGAGTTTAAAAAGCTGGAGGAGCACTTGGTCAGCTGGTTGGAGTAGGAAGAACGGAGTGAAGGAACACAGCCATTTGAAGGAGTGGGGAGAAATGAAAAAGGCACAAGGAGAATGGAGAGATTTGAATGTCGCTGAAAGTTTGAAGGGAGGAGAAAAACAATCTAGATCACCGTATAGTGAGGAAGAATATCTAGTGATAGACAATACAAAATCCTTCAAGTTAAGGAGATGAAGACTTAACTGTTCTTGGGAACTTGCAAGTTCCTTGAAGAAACAGATCGTCTGAAATAAACTTTGAACTGCATTTAATGAATAATGTGCACAATCAATATCATAAGTTTAATTTCACATTAGTGTACATTGTTTTCTCTTCATAAGGTTTTGTTGTTTACAATTTTACCAATAACTTAAAAAAACGGCTATTTGTAAAGATCCATCCTTTATGTTTAACTTTTCTTTGATGCAAGTAAGTTATCAGCTTTTGGGAATCAGAAAAATCTTTCTGGATAGAATAATAACATAAATTGTAGGCATCCTTTGTAGATCTAGGTTTTTAAGAAAGAAATGACCAAACCCCATAGAGTTTTCTTTTAAAATGGAAGGGAAATAACTCCTCGGTATACTATTCCAATTCTTCCTTTTAGTACAATGTCATATCTTTGCTACATGGTCGTAATAGTTTGAACTAAAAGCTTCTTTCCATTTCTTGCTTGAACCCATTATCTCATACGCTACATATCCACCTACATATCCACTAGGAAAGAGTGATGAGAATATCTAGCAGAATATATCTACATTCCCACAATGTTTTCAAAACCTTTCAACATTTGTTCAACATTTCATACTGTTATTGTGGATGAATAAAAAATAGTACATGATGTAATGGATTAAACATGACAGAAAGTTTGAACTATCCATACAGTGCAGAAAAAGACTGTATACATGTGTCTATTAATATCAGCATGACCCTGATCATAGGGATTCCAACTTATCTCTTATCAGAGGTTTGCTCTTTTTCATGTACAATAACAGGAATAGGAAAACGCCACACAAATGGCAATGGTTACGGCCTGATCTGTGTTTGAATCGTTTTTAAAACTGAAAGCTGATGTGGTAGAAGATGCTGTGGCTGGTTGTTTGTGACTGTTGTTCCGTTGACAGTTGCTGTGGTGATGTTGAAGTGAAGCCTAGACCGCAAATCTAGAGTTGAAATAAATTCCACTTGCCTAGACAAGCACAGACCAAAAGTTATTAAATGATTATTGTATGGCAAACATTTTAGATCTAGATCCAGAGCCCCCAGATCAGCATTTTGCACTGATTGGCATACAGATGATGCATGTAAGGAATTATTCAAAATTTTCAGTAACCTTTTTATCCTCTCTACAAACTTCAGCACAGGTCAGTCCGTCTCAAATGATTACCACTAGTCATATAACCCTTTACTCCATATGCTATATTTAGACTCATTCACAGTGAAAGGACATGATGAATAGGAAGATAATCTGAGAGAAAGAAAACACTAATTTTGAAGGGCTTTGACAACATTGAGGAAAATTGAGAATTTGCTCATTATGAGCAAATGCTCCATTTCTCACAAAGTTTAAATAGTCATCTGCTACAGAGACCTTAAAAGGTGTATCTATGGAGTAAAGCAATAAGTGACATATGCAGAATGAACAGAAAAAGGCAGCAGGATGTTCTTACATATTTTGATTTGAGAAATGCAGGGCTCCAGATAACCCGGTGTAAATAAAGACTAATATTGTCAAGTTTTGAATTTCTCTAGCAACACTATGTTTTGACCATTCATTAGAATCGTCGTTTCAAGATGATTCTAATGAATGGTCACAACATAGGGTTTGGTTGAGAAATAAGAAATTAGCATTTAGATATGTAACTTGTTTGTATCCCTGGAGATGTGAGGTGAGAAATTGTTGATGGAAGATTTATAAGCACTCTTGGTCAATATAGTGGAAAACTTATCTTAGCATCTAGTCAGAATTTGCTCAAACTTATCTGTGATAATACACCATAAGTGGGAAAATATATTCATATAATATGTAACTGTATGTTCATTTATTATGTATTGTGGGGATAGTGATGTCTTATTGATGTTGTACAAGGTCTGCAGATGAGTGTGCGTTAACCCTTCGTTTCCCCTAGCTATTTTTAGACTAACCGACAAGGAAAGAATCTAATGTAATTATGAAAATCTAGGGAAAAGAAACATACCATTTTCGAATTGTATTTAAATCATTGTAGGAAATGTTTTCACTAGTCATTAGTTACAGAGGCACTAACAGGGGCTTCTGTGGTGGAAAGGGTTAGCCATTTACTGCACAGTTTTGCATTTTCTCACGTCTGTTACTGATAACAAGGACATACTCTCATGAAAAGGATGAATATTGAGACCTATGGAAAATGTCATTTTTTTTGTTCATTATGTGCAAGGCTCTATTTCCCACAATGCTTTCAAAAGTCACCTGCTACAGGGGCGCCACTATATGAACCTTGTAAATCACTGGACCTGAATCTCAAAGTCTGTTAGGAGTCTCCTTCCTGAATATGTGATTAAAGTCTAAAATGTTGATAAACCATGACATGTAACAGGGCTATAATGACATGTTGACATGCTTAACCCTGTACTCTATATGCTTTTTTGACTCATTCACAATGAAAGTAAATGATGAATATAAAGATTATATAGGAGATAGGAAATACTGATCTTGATTGCCTTTGAAAACAAACTAGGAAATGAAACATTTGCTCATTATGAGCAAATGCGCCGTTTAGCACAATGTTTTCAATAGTCTTCTGCTATAAAGGTGTGAAAATGCGTATCTATGGAGTAAGGGGTTTAAACTCTGATGAGTGGCAAACATAATAGGCTCTGATCATAAAGCTGACAATGGTCTTCACCGTTTGCAATGGCGTTGGGTTGCAAATGGTACAGTTTTGCTTAAATGCATTTTATATTGTGTAAATCATCTTATATCATAAATGGCATTGCTAGCGTTGTCTGTATGTGACGTTATTATGAAAAATGTCAAAATGACCACACTTCATAGTGATGTTATATGTATTTAGCGCTAATAATTGTCATATTGCAATTTATGATATGAATTGAATATAACATTTGTGGGCATTCAATCTAGACTTTATATAACTCGTTTACTAAAATTGATAAAAACTCGCCAAGGCTCGTTTTTATCAATTTTAGAAAATTTGTTTAATAAATTCCATATTGAATGACCACTCATGCAATATCCTCTTTTGGTTGTCAATGCTGAGGCCAGGGCAATGATATGGCCTAGTGCAATGCTACTGTATTTGAAACAGTCTCTATGAAAATGGTCTTCTTGACTTTGCAAACAGTGTAGACTCTGATCAGCCAGCACAGCTATGTAGACACAAGGGCTGCTAAGAGTCTTAACTGTTCACAAAGTGGCAATGTCATTGTGATTCATTTTCTCTGAGAGCAATGCATCATTTTGTTTTATTGTGCTTGTGCAATGAAGTGTACATTTTGTAGTGGGTAGCACGTCTTTACCTTGTCAATAACATGAATAACAGTTTCAAAATGTATACTGCAAAATTGGTTTTGTTTCTTTTCTTAAAAAATACAGGTGTTTGTAAAGAGCTCATTCTTTTGAATCTTGATAAAAATGACTTTGAACCCTATTCTTTACATGCTTTTTTTGAACTAATCCAAGAGTCTAATGTAAAGAACGAAAATATAGGCAAATGAAATTCCATTTTAAAACAATTTAAAAAGCATGGTAGAATCGGAATGAACAACTGCTTCTTTTCCAACCATGTTTTCAACAGTCGTCTGCTACAGAGATAGAAAAGGGCGCTTTTGTCATGAAAAGCGTGTTACACCCGACATAATATATTAAACTTATATTTAAAGGAATATTGTAATACTACTTTAGAGTTTAACTTGTTGCTGAATAGTCCCGACAGAAAGACAAACAGACGGACGGACTGACAGATGACAAAAATGATCCAAACAGCCGCACTACAAAAGCATGAAAGTAACCCTTTCCTCCCCAAATATTTTATACTAAAATAATCTGAGGAAAAAAGTAAAAGTCTAGTAGAAGAAAAATACCATTTTTGAATTGTATTGAAATCATTGTAGGAAATGGAGCATTTGATCATAACGAGCAAATGTTCCATTTCCTTCAACGTTTTTAATATACATCAGTTGCCGAGGAACTAAAACACGCTTCTTTTGGGGTAAGGGTAAAAGTGCTAACACATAACATCAGTAGACCAAAACTAGCGCAGTGTCACATTGGAGATGTGATTCCGGATCATCGTTGTCATTGTTTGCTATTCTTCAGATATAAAAAATATAATTGCTTTTCCACTTCAGGACAACTTATAAGGTCAAACACTACTTCATCATGGAAGGTGATCTCTAGGTCTATAATATAGTTTTGTTTGCAACATTTTTGGGCATCTTTACTCCATAAAAACGCCTTATGACACACCACTGTAAAAACATGTGTGAAATGAAAACATTGTGTGAAATGGAGCATTAATGGCTCATATTGAGCAAATGCTCCATTTTCCACAATGTTCTCGAAGTCATTCAAAACTTCTTCTAGATAATCTTCCTGTTAATCACATACTATCATTGTGAATGAGTCTATAAATAGCATTTGGAGTAAATGATAAAGTAGTTTGGGGAATTTTATCACAATATGCAAACATAACGAAATCCTGTGTCATCAATAGTTTCTTTAAAGAACTTCTCATAAATTACTCGGTGAATTGGAACCAAGTTTAATAGGAGTGTTTATGGAGTGGTCTTAAAGATTTGTTCGAATTATGGTATTCGTTGCAGAATTCTGGTTATCATGGTAACCAATAGGATAAAAAATCTTCACAAAACCACTTGTCCAATTCCAATATAATTTCACAGAAATGAGCTTGAATTACTTTTTTACCAACTGTTTTCAAGGAATAATATTATCTACAAATATGGTTGCTAGTTTTACTTATATAACTATATCGAAACCTTAGAAAATATCCAAAAATACTGTTCCAATTTCAAAGTAAAGTCAATAGAAAGCCTTTGTGACTTTGGACCTCTACCAGAGTTGTTCAATGGGGAATGATGAAGTAATGATCAGTAACAAACAATATGTGGTCGCCATGGAGAGGAATTGGCTATAAGCCTATTATAAAATCGTTGAGAATCTTTTTATCTAATGAAGTATTACTGGTTCGACTTTGGTTACCATCTACCGTCTAAAGTTGTTCAAGGAATAAAGGTGTGTCGATGGTTGATATTTATTTGGAATATGTCTATTGAAATCGGGGCTTATTTTAGGTGAGCGATTAAGGGCCAGCATGTGCATTTCTTTAGAAATGTTTACAGGTATATTTTTGATGATTCAGGAAAATAAAACCAGGAACCTATGAAGAAAACATTGCTCTGATCGATCGCATCGTCTCCAACAAATGCAAACTAGAAAGCAGTCATTTAAACAAAACGACTCGGTAAATTCCTTTTTACACTTCACTGAAATAATGCTTAAGCACCGCAAAGTGATTTCAAAAACGAGCCCACAGGTCAGAGACTAATCTATGTCAAAGTTCGGGGAATAATTCAACAATAAAACACATATAGATTAGAACTAGAAAATGTGTCCATAGGACACAGATGCCCCCTCTTCAACTTTGTCAAAAATGCCATCATATTTTCACAAAAATGACCGTAACTCCGAAATTACTGAAGTGATTTACATGGCTGTCGAACTTGATCAAGATATTATGGTCACAAACATGTGTG
>JAULCE010336951.1:0-10409 GCA_032359355.1 Macoma nasuta | reverse complement strand
CGAAGTTAACGCGACTAGTTTCATAAGATTGAATCAACCCAAGGTCGAATTAAATTCAAACTACAGGCGATTCAAACTGATAAAATGCTATCCCATTTTCGACATGTATACACAAAGCAAGTACTTCCCCTTTTCGGTTAAGATTTAGTTTCGATTGAAGCAGGGATTTGCATTAACGCTTTCACCACAATAGGCGACTCAAACTCATTGCAAAATGGTGTCCCAAATAAGACGCCGTAGAAGGCGGCGTCATATCAGTAACTTAATGTTTATTCCGAATATCAGGGTTTTGGAAAAGCCAACGTTTATTTAATTAGTTTTCTGATTTATTTTGTGAATATCTGATCTAAAACCAGTTAAAACTGGCACTTTAAAATCTGGTGCCGAAAGGGTTAACCAATGACCTAAATACAAGGATATATCACTTGGGATAATATCATAGAATCTCGCAGCAAACGAGATTTAAGTCAAGTTGCTATAAAGACGATGGACTGGTACAATCATTCTGCTTTAAAATGATATAAACATTTATTTATTAAAATTGAACAAGAAATGATTTTTTTTGTGAAAACAGCTGAAGCAACTATGAACATGTGTTCATCAGAAATATACACATATTTTTCGATTTAAATAAAAGTTCTTTTAATCATATAGAAAAACAATTAGAATACAGCATTTGGCTCATAAATCTATCTTTAAAATGGTTCAAATTCATAAAAAATGACTACAAATAAAGAATTTTTTTGCATAGAAACTGCTGAGTGTTTTTCTGCACACTCCTTTACTGTGTATTGGAGCTTCTTATCATTGTATTAAGTTCATCTTTGTTGTATTTAGGTCATTTTTATTGTATTTAGGTCAATTTTTGTTGTATTTTGGACCTTTTTTTTAGATTGTATTTTGGTCATTTTTGTTGTATTTTGGTCATTTTTATTGTATTTTGGTCATTTTTTGTTATATTCAGGTCATTTTTTATTGTATTTTGGTCATTGTGTTGTATTTTGGTCATTGGGTTATCCGACCCCGAGATAACGAGGATCGACTGTAACTGCAAATCACAGTCCTCCACTAAATGTATTAATATATTATTGTTTTAGAACAAACAGGATATTGACACAGGAAGACGAGCCCGATACAAACATAAGCAGTGTCATAATACACTGTACTTTTATTTCAGGATATACGACCACACTTGTCTCTATCAAATCGGCTGTTCGCTAAAGGTGCAGTCACACCTAGACGACCTGTTAAAGATCGCCTGCCATCCTCAGGTGGCAGGCGATCTTTAATCCTTTACTCCACAAGCCATTTTTAATCAGGCAGAAAATCGGGCAGAACATTTGAAAAAGATATAGGCAAAGAAAACTGCCATTACAATTATATTGTATTCACTAAATCAAATGGAGCATTTACTCGTGACGAGCAAATGTTTCATGTCCTACAATGTTTTCATTAACCATCAGTTTCAGAAGCGCCAAAATGCGCTTGTGTGGAGGAAATGTTTAACATGTCGTGTCATGGTCATGTAGTCTTGAGTAATCGCAGGTAGTTAACTTAATTTGCGAGGTTGATGTCGCAGACAACACGCCATGATATTGTCCGACTAAAGATAGCTATAGGTCGCAGATGATCGCACGTGATCGCAGCGCATGCGTGACTGGGCCTTAAATAAAAGTACATTTTAGTAATTTCAAATCCGGTTCGGGTTCGGGGAAATATTACATGCATGGTCGGGTGCTTTCTAAAACTAGTTATGTGCGATTTTGCCAAAATGGCACATGGTTTTAGAAGAACATCAACGATTTTTCCTAAATAAAGCTTGCCCTAAGAGCAATTTTGCAAAAATGGCAAATGGTTTCCGAAGAAGATCGATGATTTCTTCCAAAAACACGTAGGCTCTTAGTGCAATTTCGCCAAAATGGCACATGGTTAAGAAGAACACCGATGATTTCGTCCTTAAACACGCAGGCTTTTAGTGCAACTTTGCCAAAGTGCCACTTGGTTTTAGAAGAACACCGATAATTTCTTCCAAAAATACGTAGGCTCTTCGTGCAATTTTGCCAAAATGGCACTGGATTTCAGAAGAACACCGAAGATTTCTTCCTTAAACACAGAGGCCCAAAGAGCAATTTTGTAAAAAAGGCATTTGGTTATAGAAGAACACCGATGATGTCTTTCTAAAACACGAATACCCTAAGAGCAATCAAGCCAAATTGTCACCTGGTCTTAGAAGAACACAGATTATTTCTTCCCAAAACACGTACGCCTTTAGACTAATTTTGCCAAAATGGCAGTTGGTTTAAGACGAACACCGATGATTTCTTCCTCTAAAATGTAGGCCCTTAGTGCAGTTTTGCCACAGTGGCACTTGGTTTCATAAAAAACACCGATAATTTCTTCCCAAAACACGAAGGCCCTAAAAGCATTTTTTACAACATTGCACTTGGTTTTAGAAGATCACCGATGATTTCTCCATTAAACAAGAAAGCCCTTAGAGCAATTTTGCCAAAATGACACATGGTATTAGAAGAACACCGATGATTCTTCCAAAAACACGTAGACCCTTAGTGCAATGTTGCCAAAATGACACTTGGTTTTAGAAGAACACCGATGATTTCTTCCCAAAACACGTAGGCCTTAAGTGCAATTTTTGTTAAAATCGCACTTTGGTTTATAAGAACACCGGTGGTTTCTTCCCCCAAAACGTAGGTCGTAAGTGCAATAATTTAAAAAATGACACTTGATTTTAGAAGAAAACCGATGGTTTCTTCCAAAAACACGCAGGCCGTTAGTGCAATTCTGTCAAAATGTCAGTTGGTTTTAGAAGAACACCGATGATTTCTTCCGGAAACACGTAGGCCTTAAGTGCAATTTTGCCAAAGTGACACTTGGTCTTAGAAGAACATTGATGGTTTCTTCCGGAAACACGTAGGCCTTGCCAAAGTGGCACATGGTTTTAGAAGAACACCGATGACTTTTTCCAAATACACGTAGGCCCTACGAGCATATGCCAAAATGGCACTTGATTTTAGAAGAACACCGATGATGTCTTCCCATATCACAAAGGCCGTAAGTGCAATTTTGAAAAATATGGCACATGGTTTCAGAAGAACACCGATGATTTCTTCCTAAAACACGTAGGCCCTAAGAGCAATTCACTAACGTGTTCTTTGTTTTTAAAGAAAACCGGCGACATAGAACCAGACCCAACCAAGAACCCACACTAAAGTCAATGTTTACACTACTGAAACTAATTAAATTGACGATTTTACCGGTTTCGCTCCGATTCGCTACGTTCGGTTGTGATTAAATATTGCGTACAATTCGGTATAAAATTCCCAGAAACCTCATACTGTGCCTTTATAAAGCGCATCATGCAGTTTGCGAAAGTTTTGGAACGGTTCGTTCGCCATGTACCCCCTAAAGCATTGATGCCGGTTCTATTTGCCTTAGATTTGGTTCCGGCTCGGTTCCGATTCCGGTTTCAATTTCTAAAAATACTAGTTTCCATACTAACGTGATTGTAAATCCTTAGGGAGACTGTAACGTAATAACCAGTTTCCGTACTATAGTGATTGTAAATCCTTTGGGAGTCTGTAACGTAATTACCAGTTTCCGTACTATAGTGATTGTAAATCCTTTGGGAGACTGTAACGTAAAACACTAACGTGTAATTGCCTTTGCAAAGAGTTTGTTGCTTGATCAGACGCCGAGTAACTCAGCGTCTGATCAAGCTCCAAGCTGTTTGACACTCAGATAGTACTAATTATAACAAAGAAAATTAATTAAATATTTATTAATATGAGCAGAAGGCTAAGCTTGCAGACGAAAATTTCGCAGACGACAATTGTTGGTCTTTCAAAGTGTATGAAACTAAGGTTTGCTCACCTTCTGACGTCTCTGTAGCTGATGTTTTTTTTATAAACATTTGGGACATTTGCTTGTAGTAAGCAAATGATCTATTTCACACAAAATTTATTTAAGACAATCAACATTGTCATCTTCTTTATCGTTAATAGCCTTCCTTTTTATCTGGTGCTTTCATATTGTGGATGAGTATAGCATAACATTGACGCAAGACGCAATGAAAAATCAAGACCAACACTAACCGTTAGGTTCTTTTGTGGTGTAGACCTATTCAAAACTGACAAATGTGTATCCGTTTATTTCAAACATCAGCGTCAAAAGTATTAAATGTAAAAACAACTACAGCTGTGTTGAACTTTCAAGGGAAATAAGCAATACGATATCGTATATCGTATAATTATATCTAATTAGAGTCATCTACCTTCTTAATATTTAACCCTTATCATGACAAGAACAAGTGTCGTCTACTCTAACTCTCGTCTGCGGCAATTTTTAACCATTTTCGGGTTGCTGTAAATTAGGTGAAACCATTGTCTGGATGCCAAACAGTTTTGAACCTGAACAGACGCCGAATTATTCGGCGTCTGATCTGGATCCAAGTTGTTTGTAGAAGTTTGCTATCATGACCATAGGTCGCGCTTAGCATGATAAAGGTTGATAGCTTTTGATCTTATAGCCAGCTCCAGATAATTCATAGCCCCACACTCTCAGCGTGGTCAAGTAGAAAAAACTTTGCAACATACAACTTAGCATGATAAAGGTTAATAGCTTTTGATCTTATAGTCTGCTGCAGATAACTCATAACCCCACACTCTCAGCGTGGCCAAGTAGAAAAAAACTTTGCAACATACGACTTTAACGACTAAAATGGGGCAAACTTGTTACTACTTGTTTTGGCTTGAAAATAGCCATCCCTATAACCGAGCTTTTCAATAAATAAATAATCGATACATACAACCCCACCAGATTTCTACGGGATCATTTTAGTGCCATAGCTATGTTGGCAGAGTGCTTGACTAAGAACGTTGAGGTCCCCGGATCAATCCCCTGGTACGACAGAACAATCCGGTTTCATTTCACAACCAGCAAGGGACTGTGACTAAAGTTGCAGCTAGGTAATTTCAAATTACAATATGCCAAGATGAATAACGTAACAGTAATGGTTCTTCGTCTGACAGCAGGTCAGGTGCAAATAATGTAGACCCTGATCAGACTGCTCTCTAGCGAACAGTCTGGCCAGGGTCTATAGTATTTGTCTCTCTGTTCGATATGTTTCTGTCCAGTATCATATGATATATTCTGCGTTTCCAGTGTCTAGAATATTTAAATTTTCACCACCATAGGCGACTCAAAGCGACAATGCAAACAAGTGAAGTTACAGATCGATTGAAGTCGGCGTCTGACCAGGTACTTCTCGTTTTAGCAACACCGTTTATTCCGAATCTAAGTGTTTCGTAAAAGCAAACGTTTATTTAAATATCAATGTTATTTATTTCGTTAAAATATTTTATCCAAATCAGCTTCACTCGACAAGTTTAAATTTGGCGGCAAAAGAGATATGACAATTCTCCAGGATGGCCGAGGACTTAGAATAATACCGGTGTTAATATTTATTTCCTCCGATAAAGGAAATCCATTAAATAAGTGGAACATACAAGCAAAACACAAGAACAAGGTTTCAAAGTTTATTGGCAAATTGGCATTATATTAATACCCTTGGCCAAGTAACATAATATAAACACGAAACATATGACCAAATAACAATGTTTTTTAGATGAATGGAAAAGGCACGCTTACATGATATTTACTTCTTAAATCACAGTAATTCTACAACATTTGTGTTACAACAATTACAAACTCTGTTATCGCAACACCTCGGTTAACCTCGTGTATACGTTATTAGCCGAGGTGTTCCGTACTGCTATCTGACGCAATGTACTTGAACTTGGACTGAAATACTTAACTTTTCAGCGATTGCAATCTATCATATTATAGTTTGGAATACCATATATATGTGATAGGGAGTATGATATATCACTACTCCTTATATTGACAGTCTGTGTTTGATCATTATAGGTACATTTTTTATAGCAGTTGCACCTTTCTTACTGCTAACAATGGTATTTTGACCAGAACAGAACAGAACAGATATTTTAGTTAGACTTGTACATCAAGTACATCATCTTTTACACAAATATACATACAAAAAGATAATAGCCACGTGATTTACGCTGATCACAAAAAAGCTGTGCGTGAAATAATAGTATTGAGAACAATAAATGAAAACATTAACAACCATCCGGAGAGTGAAATAGACTAGATTTCGACTGGATTTGGATAAGCATTTACAAACTACACTTTTTTGATAAAAATATTTCCTGATCCACACGTCATCCTTTGAACTTAAAAAAGAATAAGGCGTTGATTTGGGAATAGTGCTATAATTATTGAAATATTTGAGCAAACTATCCTATATGGACTACTTACAGGGAAGATTCTAACCACCCATCACAATTTCGAAGCGGCGCCTGGCCAGGATATTCTCTGTTTGTCACATACAAATTATCATACTAGTTTGTCTTAATAATTGAAACAATTTTATAATTTAATTAACAATCATTTAAGTTACAACTCCGTTTCTTAAATTATTTGCGAGTTTAAAATACCTCGCCACATTGCACAAAGTTGTTTTGTCATGGCTTTTGAACAACTGAACTTTCTTATACATTGATGGCATTGAAAAGAAGTAGCTGTCTATTTACTGTTGCCTTTAACTAGCATGTTTTGGACATTTAAATGCGAAATGGTAGATATCACCCAAGTTCATGTAAATCACTCAACAAACATAATCTCTCGTTCCTGTGTATTCTATTTTGCTCATATTCTAAGAGAGTGCGATAACACCCTAATTTTTGTTAATAAAACTTCTGAAATTATGTGCGACTGTATCAAGATAAAATTCATAGATAAATTTTGTATTAAAATGTTTATACTCAGCCAATACTGAATTTGTTTGGAGTTTGACATTCCAGTCTTGCAAATAACAATCAATAACCCATTGTTTAAATACAGAAGGCAACGTTTTATTACATTACCATTTGTAAAAATAAATGAAAAACCATAAGCATCAAGTAATTGTTTAACCTACTTTGTTCAATTTACCCGTCCCAAATTACAATCGTTTAATGCAATAGTATGCACTTAACTTATAGTTATAGTGTCCGCATTTATAATTTTACATCAATATTTGATAATTCTACAATATCTAGTAACATAAAAGGGATACCTCGTTAATTCTCCAAACACCCCTGTTGTATTTCTATTATTTAATCGAACTTTTAAAATATGTTTCCAAAACTTCAAATGTTCAATACACCGTTTAATGTATATGGCGATAAACATGTAAATGTTTGAGCTGAACAATAAAACTGAAACTGTTACGTCTTTCAATATTTGCATATCTACTCGTGTCAATTTCAAACGAATGTGAAACTAGCCAAAACCTTGAAATATTTTTTCTTAGCAATGCATTGTTAACTGTATCAAGATATTTTTCAAATTCAAATTCTTATTCATACAATTTAGAATAGTATAATTTAGGTTAGTCAGCTATGGTTGTATTAACATAGTTCCAAATATTACTATAACCAAGCTTATCTAACAATGTTTAAGGGCTAATACCAATGCATTGTTTCTATTTAAATGCATTGATTGCATTTGCTTATTATAACAAGAGTAGATGGGATAATCAACATAATTCATGATTTTAATCCAAAATGTAAGTGCTCGTTCTTTACATTTGACAGAAAAAGGATATCTCCCTAGTTCACCTAACACTGCTGCAGTAGAAGTCTGAAGCTTAACTCCTTACAAATATTTACAAATTTTAATATGTAACCTATCTACATCTTTGTAATTGTATATGCACCATGTTTCAGAGCCATACAAAACAATTGGAGTACTAAATGCATGAAATAAATTTACTTTCGTTCTTATATCAATATTTACTTCACTAACCAAAGAAAGCAAGACAGCTATAATGGTGACATACAAGCAAAACACAAGAACAATAATGCAATTACTTTAGTGATTACATACAAATGCGAAATAAAAGGCAAACCACATGCTGTTAACCCTATCCTCATCAATATATTTGTAGATTGATCAACACGAAAATGATCTGATGGTGAATATGAACATCTAGGTAAAAGAAACAGAACCATTTTTAAATCGTGTTGAAAGCATTGTATGAAATGGAACGTTTGCTCGTTGTGAGCAAATGTTTCATTTTCTTCAATTATTTCAATAGCCATCAGTTACAGGGGCGTTTTAATGCGCTTCTGTGGAGGAAAGGTTTAAGCGCGTGTGGATATCCAGCATACCTTTTGAAACTTAACGCTCCAGTTGACAGGTTTAAGTAATAATCTGGTCAACACCCGAACACCTAAGATGCTCTGTGATAAACTAAGCAAATCATTATACAATCGTGCATTGTGTTTTTTAAATATCAGTTTACCTTTTCCTCTACAAGCTATTTCTAGACTTATACATAAGGAAATTATCTGATGAAAAATACGTAATTTTGTGCAAAATAAAAATGCCATTATTTATTTGTATTGAAATCATTGTTGGAAATGACGCATTTCCATGTTAAAAGCAAATGGTTCATTTTCTACAATGTTTTCAAAAACCTTCAGTTACAGGGGTGCTAAAAGGGGCTTGCGTGGAGGAAAGGGTAAAACAAGTTACATAAAAGTAAACACAATAACTGCTTTGAAAATATTTCAATAAAAATATATATAAGCATTCATACAAGTTCGACATAAAAGGGAAATCACATGCTCTTAACCTTCCCTCCACAATATTTTTCCAGATTGATCAACAAAGAACTGATCTGATTGAAAACATGAAAATCTTGGCAAAAGAAATAATGTCATTTTTAAATCGTTTTGAAAGTATTGTAGGAAATTTAGCATATGCTAATTACGAGCAAATGTTCATTCCTTTAATGATTTCAATAGCCGCCAGTTACAGAGACGCTAAAAGGCACTTGTGTGGATGAAAGGGTTAAATGCGTGTGAATATTCAGCATTCCGTTTGTAACTAAAACATACCTCCTATAAACGGTTACTGTTGCCAGGTTTTAGTTCCTGTTACAAGGTTCTAGTTATAACCTAGTCAACACCCCGAACCCCTTTTATGCTCTATGATAAACTAAACGATTGTTAATGCCATTGTGCATCGTAAATTTTTAATATCAATTAACCCCTTCCTCCTTAAGTTACTTTCAGAGTCGAAGGTTTACCATTGGAAAAATTATCTGACCAGATAAAATGTGCCTGTAACAGTTAATTTCCGCGTTATTTTGTGTTGCCGTTGATATGGTATGGACAAAAGACGCGGGATGAAAAGGGTAATGTCACTAACAGAATTCTGTTATACTAGCCATTTCTGTCAAACTGTTTGGATAAAAATAAGACACCAGGCAACTTTGGGTATATTATCTTATGATAAAGTACGCGTTTCCAGTGTGAATGATATGTAAACGTTCACCTCCATGAACGACTCAAATTGACAATTCCAACACATGAAGTCCCTTATCAGACGACGCCTTAGAAGGAGGCATCTGACCAGGGACTATACATTTTGCAAACAAAACATGTATTCTGAATATAAGGGTTTCGGAAAAGCCATCGTTTATTTCATTATTTTTGTCATTTATATCGATAAATTATTTGATCCAAAACCAGTAACACTTGACACTTTAAAAATTGGCTTAAGGCAATTCCTCAGGGAGGTCAATGATTTAGAGTACACCTTAATTTCTTCCGATAAATGAGATCTATTGAACAAGTGTAACACATACATGTAAGTGTAACACTTGAGCTATAATGAAAATGTTTGAAATAAACATAATCAAGCATTCATACAAGTTCAAAAGGTTAATTCCATGATGTTAACCATTTCTGCCACAATCTTTTTTTAGATTGATCAACAAGGAAATAATCTGATGGAATATATGAAAAGATAGGCCAAAGAAAAATGCCAGTTTTAAAATCATGTTGAAAGCATTGTAGGAAATGGAGAATTTGCTCGTTGCGAGCAAGTGATTCATTTTCTTCAATGACTTCAATAGTCATCAGTTACAGGGGCACTACAAGACATTTCTGTGGATGAAAGGGTTTCAATGCGTGTGAATATTCAGCATTCTGTTTGAAACTAAAACAAACCTCATTCAAACGGTTACTGATAATCAAAGCAATTCATAAATACATTGTACGTTGTATTTTGTAATATAGATTCACCCTTTCTGCTACAGGCTTTTTTATACCTATTCATAAGGAAAGTACGAGAGAGATATGCAAAAGAATAAATGCCATTTTGTATTTGTGTCGAAATCATTGTAGGAAAAGGAGCATTTGTTCTTTATGAGCAAATGCTTTATTTTCTACAATGTTTTCAATAGTCATCAATTACAGAGGCGCTTATAGGGGCTTGTGTTGAGAAAAGGTTTTAACAAGTTTAACATGAAAGTAAACACA
>JAULCE010336840.1:0-10409 GCA_032359355.1 Macoma nasuta | reverse complement strand
GTTCTCTGAATTCTGGAGCAAACCGCGCTCGAGAAACCTGGTTTCTCAGTGGGAAACTAGGTTTCTCAGTGAGAATCTAGGTTCTCTAATACTTGTGCAAACGGCGTGCCATAGTTGTGTACGCTAATTGTAAAAGGAAGACATGTCTAATTATATACAATAAACCATATTATATGTTCTTGTGTTAATAATCTGAATTTATGCGAATGTATATGTTACTGAACGGCCAATTATTACTACAATAAACATCGACTGTCCATTTTGCATCAGTTGTATCAGTATTAGTACACACAACCAAGGACAATGTCTCGTATAAACAATGTTTAAGTAAGAGAAAGCACCAGGTGTCTAATCTAATAAGCATTTAATCAATCATCGTTATTTAGTGTTATGTAGCCGTTATTGCAAACGACCATTTCGAACACCAGCTTTAAAACTGTCCCATGCAACTATCTGAATGAACTTTAACAACATTTAGTTTTATGCATATTTCTATTCAAAGAGTGCCGTTCCCTTTCAGAAGCCGCTGATTAGCTGTTCTGCTTCAGATGATGCCATTTTCCGAAACTGAGACTGAGCAAATTTATAATAAAACCAATAATAACAAGACTGTTAATAAACTGAATGCGTATACATGCATATATGTACGTACATGTACATGCCATCAATTTGTTATATTTCAGTTTGTCTTTTTTGATTTGTTTTGAAATAATTGTAGAAAATATATTCGTCAAAATATATTCGTCATGTATATATGTTTCATTTCCTACAATGTGTTCCATGGTCATCAGTAACAGAGGCGCCTCAGAGCGCTACTGTGTAGGAAACTGTGGAGGAAAGGGTTGAACAAATCACATCGATTATAAGAATAAAATATAAAATACTGTAAACCTTTCATTGTATGAAATGGCAATACTTTATTATGTGTCTATATAAGACTTTACTTGTGTGCTATTAGATTACACATTGAATATTAGACAGCAGATCATTACCTTTCAAATTCAGCGTGTTTACTGTTGTAAACTAAATTAAAGTTCCAATTCTCTTTGACACATTCAATAAACATCATTAATGGTTTCCTACACGCTGTAGAATGCTGGCGCTTACATTTATTTCTATAAGTACATTAACAGTCGAGCCAAAAACATCCCTGCGAAGCAATTTCTCGTGTGCTCAAATATTTCAAAATCCAATGTAAGCTCCAAACATTGTACTCTATATGTATATAATAATCTTACCTCTCAATACATTTAAAGGCAATCTTCGAAAAACTTGTCGCGTACATCAGTGGATTATGTTATATGTCTAAAAATAATAGAGTCACACACATTTTCTTTACAATCTTAACCCAAACAGATATACATTAACGACTAAGTTTCCAATTAGACTTGACTATGTCATATATATCCTGTGCTAATGCTTTAACAGAGTAACGAAGGTGACTTGTTGCGTTATATAAGTTCATTCATATCACTTATCAGATAATATAACTTGTTTTGTCTTATATGATTAACGAATTGTAACATGTTCCAGACCGAGAAATGGGAACAGTTGGTTGTGAGACTGTTTACAATTCAGTGACATTATGCGGGTTAAAATATTCACTGATATGCTATTTTAAGCCTGGTTTACAATAGAATTATATGATGATAAAACGTATTATCTCCGTGTTCCACAAGGCATATCTTGGAGTAAAATGTAAACTGTTTTGGTTCAGATTTTTAAAAAATGTCGACAGCACGCTGCTAGTTGAAAATGATATAATTTAACAAAACGCATGGCAGAAAGATGAGTCATGTTTTGGATTTCCCGCATCTTGTAAAGCGTGACGTAATTTTGTAGCCCAACGTAAAGTCCCAGTTCAGACGTCGTTTGTAGGTGCGCATCTGATAAAGATTTTACTGCATACTTTATCAAACACAGAATCCCCTTTAACTTTTGAAACTGCAACGGCACACTTTTAAGTATGATCCTTAAAATTAGCTATTACAGCATCACTGTAGCTCTGATGGACTTTATTGATAAGAACTCTTACTCTTAAATATACACTGTGTGATCAGCTCATAAATCGTATTGTTACTTGCAGATAACGTCATATGTCTGAGAAAGTGTTGAAAGCTTTTAGAACGCCTACGATGTCGGACACTCTGCTCTTTCCAAACTAAAGCGTAACTCGCAGACAGTGTTTTAACCATAAATTGCATCTGTTTGGCACTCAGGGTAAAACTATCCACAGTAAAGGCCACCACCGGAAGAAAAGGGACCTAACATAATTTTAAACTGCATATACCCACATCAGCCGCCGGGTCTCCGGATTAAGGTTTTTGTTGTTTGGAACTTGTTGGAGACGGTTGGAGACTGCAAAATCTGCAAACAATGTAGAACATAATCCAACATCGCACCAGCACATGAGGGTATTCACAGTTTTCAAAGTTGGAAGGGCCCCTTTCCCAGCCGTTGATCAAATTTGTGTTTATGTATGTAGTGTTATAGTTGACTATTTATTTTGTCGTCTAGAGTAGCTTCCAAAACACTTTCATTAGAATATACAAAAATGTCTGTCCTGGTTTGTAAACTCACGTTTTGTCATCTCGGCTGGGTCAATAATGTTTGCAATGCTCATCGCCCAAATCCACTGAAGTATGCATAATGTTGAACACGTCAAAATGGCGACATACAATTTTACCACACCTAGTGAGATAAACAACGAGCGAGAAAACAGGCGCCATCGACAAGATCCAAAACGACACAGATATCCAACCGTGTGTTTTACCAATACACATCATACTAGGACGCGTTTTCATAAATGCCCCACCAAATGTACGCATACCAAATTAGTTTATGTACTCTCGTACGATATCAAGCCTTGCTTTTCACTGTAATGTATGCTAATTTTTAGACTAATCAGCAGACAAATAATCTGGTAAAAAAGATGAAAACAAAGGCAGAATGAAAATGCCATTTTTTGGAACTACATGTATTGTAGGAAATAGAGCGTTTGCTCTCACGAGCAAATGGCGTCATTAATTGATTCCATAACACATTCAATATTATTTTACTAAAGAGGCACAAACAGACGCCTCTGTAGAGTAAATGGTTAAGTTGTTTGAAACTACATCAATCTAATTTAGTTATCATAGTTACAATATATCTTCTGGTCATGAACACACATGTTTGCAAACTTCATGGCAGAGTTGACAATGGCCTGCATGACTGTAACATTCGACAAAACTCCCTCCATACGTTTTTATCATATATGCAATACTGTAGAAATGTTTTTCAGAACAACGTTTTCGCAGGACGCTATATGTATTGCTTTGTCACTACAGCCTAATGTATCATCATTACCAAACATAATAAGGAAGCAACTTATAAACGTTGTTTGTATTCTCAGTGGTGTGTGGGTGTCTCGAATTCTTTAAGATTGATGTACCTGGCGGCATTAAACCCTTACCCTGCTACTATGATTGTCGTCTGCTAAATATATCGTATGCTGAAGTTTTAAAGATAGTCTTCAAGTTATCTTCTAGTTTTCTTCAAATTTATTGATCCATGTTGTCTGAATGTCCATCAGCTAGAATCTAGATTAGTTATTCTGCGCCTTTTTTGGATCTGAGTTGTGTTAATGGTTCCCATACTATTCGTGAATAACAGGCACAATATTCAACATAAACAGTTAACAGTAAAGGATCCCCACTGAAAAGCTTTCAGACATTCATAAAGATAATTTGATTTATATTCGAATATTACCGAACCAAAAAGTTGAATAGCCCGACAAAGGTTTCACTTATTTGCTTTTTATAAAACAGGTCTAGCTAAGAAAAAATGGATTGAGATTTAAACCCTGTACTGGACATACATGTATATATCATTTGGCGGCTCAATAACAGGCATGTTAGACGTAGATAAATTGCTCATACAGTTGGGTAAACGCTATTCTTTACAATCTAACGCGTGAGACAATGCACACTGTCAACCACCACAGAACAGTTTGTTGGTCGATACGATTCTGATCCAACATTTAACTGTTTGAATCTCACAGTTGTTAATTCTTCACAAATGACCAGAAAATGTCATATTTTCATATTCTTTATATAGTTTTATTGCGTTGGCGTTGAAACGGTAAATAATAACGTTTTCCCACTGTATAGAACCAATACTCCATTTTCCACAAATTTTTCAGAGCCATCCAATATTGTTTTTTTTCAGTCCTAACTAAGGCGTTAGATATCGATTTTCGCTGATATACTTTGCAAACATTACGGCGTCAGATCAGACGACGAGTAACACGTATCTTGTGTTTTGAAAGTTTGTCAACGGTTACAATACTGTTTCATGCTAGACTATTCCTTTTCCAAGATACATATTTTCCTCATAACCATCAGGATGTTAAATTTCAATACGAGCTTCGTGCTCAAACGCAGGTGGACATCCCAGGTCTATATATATATAAATATGATAGAAGACATTTAAATATTGCAGCGAAAGAATTATGTACACTGAACGTTCTTTATAAATATTTGAAATTTGATCCGATTGCTGAAATTGTATATCCTGATATTTGAGCACCTAGTTTGTTTCTTTAAGTTTTTTAGTTTTGCCCAGACGTATTAAATCGTTTGTCTACAACAGTGTATTTATAGGATCTTACATGAGTGTTTATTCCATAACCTTTTATGAAACGAGTTGACTAAAAAAACATAATACATGATCATTGGCGGGAGTCATATTCATTGTTTTAGTTAAGGAGTTTCATAAAAATGATAAAGAATGAACACGAAAGTAAGATTCTTTTTATTACATAAAGAGGAATTTTAGAATATTTCACAGTTATACACAGTAGCTTCCGTATAGGTTTTTGCCGTAAAAGGCGGGAATAGGAACGCGACGTCCTTACAACGACCTGAATACAACGACGGCATACGTAACGTCAGCAAATCGTACCTTGCTAGGCGTTTAAGCATTTTTATCTACGGGTTTCAAGTTTATTCAAATATTTATGTAATTTGGCCAGAGGGTCGAGCAATTCTTATTCAATGGGTTTGTCACTATCAAGCGGTTAGTTATGTGAAAATTGTAATATCACATTCACTACAGCAAGCAATTCTTTGCATGCGAAATATATTGTTTAATTTTCAAGCTTCACAGATTAGCTTTTTTTGCTAAAAATAATGAAATTGGCCGAGTGTCAAACAGCTTGGATCTTGACGAGACGCCCATTCGGCGTCTCATCCTGATCCTAGCTGTTGAAATATGACAGTATGGTTCCGGGTAAGCCGTGAATGGATTCAATTTGCTCAAATACTGTCAGACAAATCATTTAACCCGCTCAACTTATCTTTGTAGACTATCAAAGCAAGGAATCGTTCATCCTTGACTTCATGTTTGTTTATGTGTAGACGTCATACCATTTAAATTATTAATCGAGTATTTTATAACAGTAAACATGTATAGAAGACCATCCCCAAATACAATAGGAAAATACGTGGCTTCATTGCATATAACAGAATAAATACAGACCGTCTTATTGAGAAATAAAGTTGCCTAACGTTACCAAAAGTCAAACGTCTTCACCGACCTGCTAGTGTAAAAGAATTCAAACCAGTATAAGACATTTGCGAATAAACATACATCGTTAACACATAACAGTGCAATAGTTGTATGGTGTTTGTAATTTACGTTTTTTTGTTGAAACACTGATATAAAGTGCGGATTATATATTATTTTTATTTCGCGGATATAAGCAAATGTTATTAGTTTCTTCCTTGTGTAAGTTTATTACGCATCGTATAAATAGGTGGATCCGTGATCTTATTTCTATGCATATATCTATATTGATATACTCAAAACATTCAGAACAAAAACACGAATATAGTTCTACTAGTATATTTTGACTTCGCCTTCACTTTGTTTACCCTTCCAATAATATGGAAATGTCTAGATTACAATGTAAATTAATACATGCCCAAAAGGAGAGGGCTCCTGCAGGAGCCTCTGATCAGGGTCTATACTGATTGACATTTTATTAATACCTTGTGGTAGTAATAATGTTGAATCAACTACTTGTTATGAAAGATTGACGCCACTGTCAAAATATAACGATACCATAGCATATGACTTAAATGGCACGTTTAGATGACACGTGTTTGCAGTTAATTGTTGAAAACAGAAATGCTTCCTTCCAGAACCATGCAATTATACGATGCAATGATATTTAATCAGGGCTTTAGCAGTTGAAGCCTTTTCCTGAAGCATTGCAATGACATAAAAGCCGTTCTCGAAGATTGAAGAACTGAAACTTATTTCCCTTGGAATCCAAACCCGGTCTAGACATAATATGCAAACAGTATGGATCCTGATTAGATACCGACTCTCTATGCGTCTGACCCGTCATCCGATCTACTGGTCATTTACTTTGTTTTGCCCCTAAATGAATGCTCTTACATTTTCAAAAACACACCAGACGACATTATTTAAAGCAGACGACAATTTTGGCGGTGATTTAATGCTTAAATATCCAAACTGCACTCCGTCAAATATATCGTGTGTATTTTTTGTATATGTAATCTCGATGCTGACTTTTCAAATGGACGGTTCCAAATGTTAAATATAACCAGTTTATATTGATATATTGGGGAGGAATTCGAAATCCCTCTAATATCAACATTTGACTGGCAGTGTAGCCCCTGGTCAGAGGGGTCGCCCAGGAGCCTCTTAAACTCGTTGGGCTAAACGGAGCAGACAGCAAAAATGGGGTTATCAATATTGCATATGCGCGACTCTTGTGTTAATGCTTTATAGCACGATGAACCAGAGAAACTGAAGGTAGTAAGGCGAATAAAATAACAAAATAACTATCTCTATGTTGAATTCTGGGATATTTCAGTGTGAGACCATTTCTTATTCGAAATAACGAGAATAAGCCAAATTAAACTGCAAGGAATGTCCAATATTAACATAAAAAGAATCATTGCATACATACTCATCTTTAACGTAAAAGGATGTTGCCGAAACTTCAACAGGTATGATAGAATCAATACCACGTGGCCGCCCTTGAGATTCTTTTCCATTACAAGTAAATCCGTACTGACTTATACCTAAGCAAATCCTCTAAAAACGCTGCACATTGTTCTAAAATGTTCACTGATGTTTTCATGTGAATCAGGAGGTAAATTGTGCCTTGCAGTATAAAATCAGAGGGCATACGAAACAAGATTAATCAAATAGGATAAACGTTTTCTCCATTGATACCACATATATTTTACCCTTTTTTGTAAACAGTAATTTCCTATTGAAGCTGTCTGTTGGGCCTGGTAGGTGTTATCTATTTCATGAGAATACTGACCTTTTCTGCACGATTTATATAGAACAATACTTGATTTAAATGTCAAAGTAATTGCATCTTAACATAAAATTCATGGAGTAAAGGAACATTTCAAAATTCAGGTATAAATAGAAGTAAACCCAAGATAATTCCGGTTTTAATAATGAAAGATGGTGAAATAAATTGGATCAGAAAATTGTGTTTAAATCTTTCGAAATACGGGAAAGTCAACATTTACTGTATGAATTTACATGTACTGTCGAAACTTATTATGCCGAACTTTGACTGAACGATGAAATGGAATATTGTCTAGGAGAAAGGCAAATACAACGTTTTAATGACCTTGCAAATATTGTAGAAAAATGCGTATCTTTAGAATGTCGATGCGACATTTGCGCCTACAGAGTTGATCGTATCGATGTAAAGTAATGTTGCTGTCAAAACCTTGGCTTTGTCTGTATATTGATTTTCAGATTGCGCGTAATGAAATTCCTAAATTGTCAGATAGATAGCAACGTATTTTGCAATCGAGTTCTTCCTCAGTTACAGTACCTAATAACCTATGTACGTGCTAAATACTGTGCAAGATCAATGTTCAGTAGTACCGTTATTGAAATTCTGCTTAGAAGTGGATATCGTCTTTAATTAAAAAGTAAGGAGGTTATATTAATTCTTTTCGGCGCCAAACTAAAAACTGTCGTCTGCGACACGTTTCAGATCAAATTTTGTTTACGAAAACAAACCACATTCTTTTAAATAAATAAAATGCACTTGCCGATACCTCTATTTTATTCATATTTCAAAAAATAAAGTCCCTGATCAGAGGCCTCCTTTGAAAGTCGGCGTCACATCTGGGACTGTTCTTTTTGCAATGACGAATTTATGCAACTTCGGCGGTGAAACTTGTAAGGACATATATCGTAAACATACAAATAATTGCATTTCGTTCTATCTGTTTTTAAAGATAAAGATGTTTATACCTATTATATATACTTATCCAATCGTGAAAATTCAACAGTATAAAACGATGATTCTTACCATTCGCGTGTCAGAATTTAAGTTGTCGGCTGAAACTGATATTTGAGATCATTTTTAATGAAATAATATAAATGTTTAAACAAATTAAAACTTTTTTCGCAACCTTGATAATGGGGGTAAATGCTGATGCAAATAATAATGTTCATTCTAAGTCCTTAAACAATGCTTTAGCACATATTGTACGTACGAAAAGAGCGGAAAAATTGCAAATCATGCATAGATTTTAAGACTGATCAAACAGTTTCAACTCTTCTATTCATAGATACTCGGCCTATGCTGGTCAAAGCAATAATTTTAATACGGAACTTACGAACACGTAACTCGGTGCGTGGTCATCTTTAATCTGTTCAAACTATTAAGGATAGTTCATATTTAAATTGATTTGGACCAGACTTCAATCTGGATAATACATGACGCGTAACTTGGTGCCTGACCCTCAATTTTCTGTTTCAAACTATCATTGCGGATTATTCAAATTTTAAACGATTTGGACATACTATTTAAACAACGCAGTAGATAATTTTCTTTGAACAACAACGTTGACAGCAGGAAAAGCATTTTTAGCTAAATATATTTAGTTATTTTTATAGCAATAACAGAATACACTATAACAGGGAACACACCAACAGTTGAAAGTACATACTATATGAAGACACATATATTTGCAAAAGATGGTGCAAAACTTTATTTGTTCAGACTAATGACTCAATATTAGGGCTGAGTATCACCAATCAAAACCGTATCGCGATATATTGCGATACAGTACACTTCATATTGCGATACGTATCGATACGTATTGGATGCTTCACCATTGAACAACCAAACTTATTTTCATATATAATCAGCGAAATGTTAGAGCTCAATGCTGCAGATTTAGCATACATGCACCATTAATAAAACCCCCGAAGAACCGGTACAAATTACTTATCTTTCCAAAATGGCGAACGGCCGTTTGCCATTTTGGAAGGGGAAGTTATTTGTACCGGTTTTTCGGATTCGCACCAGTATGTATCGTACAGACCATATTCACAACGCAGTTTACCGGAATACCGGTATATCGTTACACCCCTACTCAATATCGTATACTCTTTATATCCGATTATTATATAAATCAATTTTACATAGATATATTTTGATAGTGATATATATTTGATTAACACAACTATTTGGTTTGCATTCTGACGTGTGTTGATCCGGATCAACATCCAAAGGCACTCCTTATGCTGCTATTTATGACTAGTGAAACGTTCAAAAAGTTGTAACTCATATATTCTTATCTCTATAGTTATGCCTGTTGACTAGTAGTATTTTCAGACAGCTAAGGTCCAGATCAGACGACGTACAACTTGGCATCTGACCCGATCAACATCAATAACGAGTCACCCATTATCAAGCTATCCATTCATTAATGGTGAAATTTTCCAACAGCTTTACTTTAGATCTTCCCATTCCTCTTAAAATTACTATTGACATTCTCAAACAGTTTTGATCCGGATCAACAAAGTTACTCGGTGTTTTGCCAGGGTCAAAGCTGCTTGAGAATTCGATACCTGATAGTATCTATATCATCTAAAATCTATTATTAGACTAACACACAATATAAGAATGTTATGAAAGTTTTAACATCTAGGCCAAATAATATTTTTTAATTATATTGAAATCATTGTAGGAAATTGGGCATTCGATCGGTACAAGCAAATGCTTCCTTTCACAAAATGTTTTCGATAGTTTGTTGAAATAGTGACACTAAAAGGCAATTTTGTGGAGGAAGTGGTTATTACAATAAGCAAGATAAGTGTACATAGTCATATTTTATTTTACTCTGCCATCGTCATGGTTTTTTTTAATTCTTGTCGCCGACCTATTCAAATTCACAATTTTACTATCCTGCATATTGATGTAGTATACTTTAATATACATAGCGAATTCTTTTATGCGGCCATTCTTACTTAGCAAGTGATGACGATATAAAGGTGTTAAAGGTATCAGTGTGTTACGATTTAACCCGTTCACTGCCTTACCCCCGAGTGTAGTAACATATACAAAC
>JAULCE010336729.1:0-10409 GCA_032359355.1 Macoma nasuta | reverse complement strand
AATCAGAAGAAAATACTTCGGATCTATGCAGTGGCCTACTATTAATAAATTTAATAATTTGATGTCAATGACCAATAAAAAATCGTTACTAAATATTGCTAAGTGTATAAAAGAGCGTATGAATTTGCGTAAGATTACCCTTGAAAATCTTGCTGCTTTGTGATGCATGTTTGTATCATTTATTGTGTTTGTCTTTGCCATGTTTCTTGTAAATGTTTGTAAATGGCCAAAGGCAATATATATTGCTGATATGCCAATAAAACTGAAACTGAAACTAAAATTCCTTCAAAATACTCTATTTATTTACATTTTGCATCCAGTGACACCATGACATGAGTGTATTTTGTTAATGTTCGCATCACGTAATACCGAAAATATAAGAAACTAATGCAGATGAAAAGCTACAAATGCTCAAAAGTGTTACATACATTTCCATCAAACGCCATACTTAAGGATGGAGAATGGACTTTATCATTTATGAATGATGGCGAACAAATGATATTCATTGTTTTAAACTGAAATATCAGAATCGTTTACTTCAAAACGGATGTTTCATATGGAAATTGAAACCATTAGTTCCATATTTCCCCCATCTGATATGCCACTTGACATATTTACGATACTGGGTCGATTTGCCTCTAAATTCGGAAGTTATGTAAGCCTATAATCATTGTTTATTTGACAAGTGCATAAAGTGGTCATCATATTATCATCTTCATATTCAAACTATGGCATTAATAAAGATTATTTGCATTAAATCAAAACCTAAATTTGACAATAATACCCAATAAAAAGCTGCTGAACGACAATTCGGTTGCTGCAAATTGTCTAGTTAAAGGAATGTGGCACCCTGTGATACTTATCATTAGAGACCTAGCTTGGTACACTAATCCCTAGTGCCCTATTACCCTTAATATGCACTCATTTGTTTATTGAACCTCTCGGGGATGTAGTCCCGATCGGTCCTTAGAATCTGATTGATCAAAACGGTATGTATTGTCGTCGCTAAGATAATGCTGACTGTTCAATATCTAGGTGTCACCAGGCAATGTTAATTCCACCGACCAGGCGCACGGCAAGATGCCAATTATTGGGAGGGGGGTGAAATGAAGAAGGGTTAGACTAGGCCTTTATTGATGGAATGTAGAATGATTTGTTTAATACTTCTGTATGAGAGACATTAGGACTTTAAACCTAAAATAGATGCCGTCATATTTCAAACAGGAAATGACTTGTTTGGTCTTCCGCCACGAACCATTAGGAAACAGTAATCCTAGCAGCAGTGTGTATGTGTATGCTTTTTGAAACAATAGAATAAAAATGACCCTCTCTTCCTTTAATGCACTATTATAGTACTCATGATTAAAAATAATATTAAAATGGCTCTCTCATATCTTCTTTGCGACTCTACACACTTAGGGGATACAAAGCTATGGACCTGTGGGTCATCTTTCAATGAATCTCAAGCTGGGAAGCATGTGACAGTCTCTTTTACACATTCTAAAAGTCTAATTTACTTCTTTAAATTATATGTGTACTAGTGACAGCTGCTTTATGACATGTTAAATTATATCCCTATAAATGATACAACTTCGATATAAATTACAAATGCTTTCGTTTAAATCTTTAGATTCATTTAGCATATTGACATTGATATGATGAAAGGTGAATTATGCTATATTCTTGACTCATTGCTTGTGTTGTTTTTATAAATTTCATTATTTTGACTTACAATAGTTTGATTTTAATGGAAGATTTATCCTTGGTAGTTATAAGGACATACATGTCCAAGACAAATGTTTGTGTGTTCTTTAGATTGCTAACTGACAATAAAGTGCTATGTGCATTTAAAGCTAGCGAAAAATACAATTACAAAATTTCTTAATAAAAGGTGGTCATTTTAACCTTATCTATAGTAATAAACGCTCCCTTCTTCTATGGTGGGGGAGGGATGTCGAGATTGTATTAGAGAAGCCGAGACACAGGATCGTATTAGATTAAAGAAGGGAGATATAAACGGGATATTAAGGTCGATTAGAATTGAGACTATGGCTGTTTTGATAGAAATATTGACTGACAGTGTCGAGTTAAGTATAATACAATGATTTTATACCAAACTATGAAAGTCATTATCTCAGTATGTTCCAAACTATATTGTATGCAATGCCAATGTCTAGCTGACCCAGTGCGGTAAGAAGGATCCAGTTAGACTAGAATACTGTATCGGAGGGTTTTTATTCCTTTTTGTACAAAAATATAGGTCGAGTGTCAAACATATTGGATCCAGATGAGACGCCGAGTTACTCAGCGTCTCATTCGGATCTAAACTGTTCGCATTATGACACTATTATTCGGAAAAGGAGTGAAGATGGTAAGCTAAACTGATAGTTTTTAATGGCGATTATAAAAGGAATTTGATTTTTTTGGTCCAAACAGTGTTGACATGTTGCGATAGACATAACGTATAAGCGTAATTCAATACTATATAATGAAAGCAATAAGCAATGATGATTTAATTTGGTATGCTTAATCATTTAAACGGTACGACTTGCTATTATCGCCTTTCATTGTAGACCCTGATCAATAGCCGCTAACGTGTCTGACATGGGTTAACACTGTTTTCATGTTGTTTTTCCTATAACATATGTTTTGTTTCATCACAATAATTCTGTTTTCGAAATCAAACCTGCTTTGATAACGATCATCGCTATGTGATATCCACACAACGCGGTTGAATAATTGTCGTCAAAGGCGTTTTAACCCTTCGCCTGTTACGAAAATTGCCGTCTGCTGAAAATGTCGTCTGCTTCATTTTTAAATATCGTCCGATCTTCTTAAAATTTAGTGAAGATACTGTTTGAGGGTCAAACAGCTTGAATCCAGATCAGACGCCGAGTTACTCGGCGTCTGATCTGGATCCCAGCTGTTTAAATAATCACCTTAGTCGCGAACAGCAGGCGAAGGGTTAAGAGTTAAAATTCTGTGTGTGTATAAGGATATGCCGAGCTTCAACATTAGAGAAATAGGCTTATTTCAGCCCAACGTGTACACGATTTATCGTATGGATGAATTTCATAAATGGGGACGGTGTACGCTTCTCGTTTTTAAACTTACTTGTATGACCGAAAACTGAGGTCGAATTCGTTTGCCACATTCCTTTGTATGTGTTTCTGTGTTTAAACTGAGTATTAATACTTCATTACACTGTAAATTTAAACAAAGAAAACACATAGTCGTTTTGCGATTTATTCTAGCATAAATCGCAATGTTTCATTATTCAAAGAATACAATAAACATGTGTCAATACTGATCTCTTTGATCTATTTATCATTATAATCCTTAACTCCATATTTTTTTAACCCTTTCTAAGGTTAATTATACTATCTACGTACATTAGCAATTCAAACGAATCCATATGCTATACGCTTGCTATAATTGATATGATTAAGGTGATGTGTGTCGGTGTGTGTGTGTTTATTGGGGAAAGAGGGTAGTTACATGAGGTGACTTTCGAGGACTAAAATGTTAGCCCTACGATGTTTGGAACCTTAACCTGTCCGCTTTATGGGACCTTATTCTGGCCGTTTTATGGGACATTAACCTGACCGTTAAGTGATTAAGGGCAAAGGGATTGCTTAGCTTCGGTTTGCAGAATATGGTCATTTAATTTTGACATGCGAAGTATGTTCTCGCATATGTTAAACAGAAGAATTGACCGCGCAATCAGGTCGAGGTGTTTCAATGTTGAGACAGTGTCAAGTGAATGGCCATCGTTAATGACAGGGCCATCCAATTTTCCAATAAACGGGTGTCTAAATCACATATCATTATTATGAAAGGCGTTATGCGGTGAAAGTTAAAAGTGTTTTTTGGTATCTAAGTTTCAAATACGATCGAATCCACAACAGATGTTCTCTAAGAAATATCGTCTCGACAAAGCATCTAAACGAATTGTGTAGACAAAGGTCGTCTCTTATGGAGCCATGTACATGTATCTATTACACTTGATAGACTCAGATTGTGCGACGATCCGAGAATAATATCTAGTGAGGTTGAGAAATAACCTGACTGGTTTAGTTCACGTTTGTGATTTATCCAAAACTACGTTTGTCTTCTTAAACACCTAAACGATGGACTTCAATATACGATTCAGATAACAATACTACATATACACAACACGATATAAATTCAAAGTACCTTGAAAGTGGTACCAAATGTTATCAAAAAATGTCAGTGTAATGGAAAAAAACATTTTCTGTTTCGACTCAGTATATAAATAACATCAATATTGATGAAGGGAGGTACTATCACCAGCTCTTGTAGCAGGCTTTAAATGCGCAATATATGTAAAGATCACTGTGTTAATTGTTTTAGAGAGACATTGATACTTAGTTGAGAAACTAGTCCGAGCCACAGTCTTTCGAAAACTGTATTGCCTACTCGTATTATTCACACTAGGCACTTGGTTAATGTAGCATTTACTTTTCATCATTCAATTAACAGTTAGTAGCTACTATTATACAGGTAGTGGTTACTATTTACAAAGATGTAACTTGATATGTAATGAAGCATCTGCGACGAGTACACATGGAATAGCAAAGTAGACTATTAAACTAAGACAGCAAATGTACTCAACACACATGCAGCTTAAATAGTTTGTTAAACGTATAACCGTTGCTCTAAATCCTCGACAAAGTCTTTTTATTAGAGAATATTCTTTCGAATAGACTCAAAGCTCAAGGTGAAGATCACAGTGGTCAAATTTTGGTACGCGCTGCATGTACACCAAGTAGTTTCACAATTCTCTATTGACCTTATAGTAAATCCCTGAAAGTAGACAAAATACAGCAACAATTAAAACTATGTCGAAGAACACTGTGAGCTCACTAAGCTCAACCCTTACCCGTTACTCCATCGAAGATCACGCTCCCTATCGTTTGCTTTCATTGTGAATGACTTCATAAATATCATATGGAACAAAGGGTAAACCATATTCAAATTATCTTCAAGAATGCACTGACATTTTTTTTAAAGATGTCAATCAAATCGCAAATGCTCTACAAATTAATCTTGAGCTACATAGACCAATGTGTTATATGTATGTAAAATATGTGTACAGATTGAATTCATCATTAGCACAATCAATGAATGAACATTATTTAAACTAGCTATGAAGCATTGGCATGAATCTAGACGTTGAAAGTAGTATTTAAGAAATCATTTGAGATGTAACTATTTCAAAATACAGTGTCTACACAGTTTTCAGCTCAACACATTAACTTCAACAATAAAATGATCGCTGGCTTTAACCGTTCAGTGCCCTATTCCGCGTGTAGTAACAAATACAAACAGGTTGCGTCCGAATGAGACGTCGGGTAACTCGGCGTCTCATTTAAATTCAAGCTGTTTGACACTCAGCCAATGGTTTTACCAAAGGTCGAGGGAGTGGGTTAAGTCTAGAAAGGAAGTAGAACAAAGATTGCGCATGTGTACGGTCTGCCTAGCTGTAAAGTGATTAAACACATGCTTTATCACCAGAGAAGATCTATTTTTTGAAAACAATGCATCGAAACAGAAATCGAAAATACTACATGTTATACGAAGCAAAATACCCGATGCATGTACAAATATAAACTATAAGCAAGAAAAAAATCATAACACTTACACTTTTAACTGATTGGTGTGAAAATTGTAAACATATTGGACATAATCTCTTGAAAGTTCTTTGTGTATGTTTCTTGCATCAAGACTACAAAAAACACGAGTCGAGTAAAATATATCGTTTATGTCTACCCAAATTCGATTACTTTCTAGTCCCCAGTTTCATGTTCACAACAACACCCATTCCCAAACCGAATCAGGTATGTAACGAAGTAGATACAGGCTGCGTTTTTAAGAAATATTGGAAAAACCGATTCTATAAATAGATGTTACTAATTTTAGCATTACGCAGGTTTTTACTGTTCCGTTTATAAACACAGATGGTTTATTTGCATGATTTTAGCATAGTTGGTCGTTATCAAACGCGCAGCTGATTGGACAAATTCAAAATATTAAGGTCGAGCGATATAAAATTGTTAAGTGTCGCAATTAAAATCGACTGTTTTAGCTCCGATGGCGAAGTCGGACAAACTGCAAGTTAACCAACAGTTCTTTAATCGGACTTCAGAATATTCTGATGGTTTAGGGATAACACAACAAAGGCCAAAATTTCCACAGTATAGTGTAGTCTTGAAAAGGTTGGAGTCTTTCAAGACATGGCCGGAATACATTCCAGTAAAGCCCGAAGATCTTGTGGAAGTTGGATTGGTGTACACAGGTAAACAAGAATCTGAAGAATCAATGTCAGAAACCGGTTAAAACTCTTAAAATGGATGTATTGGGTGGTTACAAGAAATGAAAGACTTTGTTAATGTTTTCAGATGATTTATACATTATAGATTAATATACTCGTATGCCTTCAGTTGAAGTCACACCACGCTTATGATTGGTTATTAGTCATTAATGTCTTGGAAATGAAGAAGTTTAAAAAGTGTCCACAACTGGGATATTTTAGAAAAAGTACATGCATCTTTAGAAATGCCAACTTTGTGCATCGTGACCTATATTTCGTCCCATGGTATACTGACTTGGATGCATGACAACATACAGGGCACATTGATTGGGTTAGGAATTACTGAGATTAATGCTAGATACATGAGTTGATGAGGAGAAATTTATGATGATCCGAGCTATTATTCAATTATCCCTGAAGTACTCGTAATGTGATAATATGTTAAATAGGAAAGAAGGCTTCACTTTAAAGTATGCTAGATGGATAGTAAGATCTTATCTGTCGTATGCAAAACTTTACTAAGGAGTTTTGCGGTCAGGCCAAAAAATATCAGGTGTTGTTCAGATTGCACTGCCTAACATAAGAGTGCATGTATATGTAGGTAATATTTTTGTGTTTTTTAATATTATCATTATCATTACCACATATATTTCGTAAAAAAATGCCTTTTAGTTATTTTCAGTGGTGAAGAGGTTAAAATAGTCAGAAAAGGATAGGGTAGGTAGAGTATATTGAACCAAATCTATTTTTCATCATATGAAAAATAGAGAAACTATCATAAAAATATTGTGAAATAAACCATGGGATGTTTTTGATTCAAAGATGCTAAATTATAACATTTTCCCATTCACATACTCTCTTAACGAATTAAATGATGAATTATTTTTACTTTATCTTAACCCATATGCACATACATGTATGCATATCATACAGGAATTTATTTGTTCTCAGTTTCAACTTAATTAAGGTCATTGATACAGTGAGTTGGTCACAAGGAAGTTTTAGTTCGTTTCTGTTTTAAAAGGAATGTTAGACTCTTTATCATTAAAGATATAGCAACATTATTTAAATAAAAGGTCGGATGAAAAGAACATACGGGTTTGACTAGAACTTGTGTTAAGCCTTTCATAAATTAAGCTGATTAAGTGCTCAAATTCAAATAATCAAGTTTCTCCTCGAACCTTAATTTATTTACACTGACTACCTCTACATTTTAAGTTTGACTGCCAATAAAGACTCTGCGGTCATGAAACTCTTTCATAAAACCTGGACAGTGGTAAAATGACTGTCTACTTCATTGGAGCATTTATCATTTTAACTATATTTTTATACATTTCTTCACGTCAGAATTCTCCTTTCCAAACTAATCGGATACATAGAATTTCATCATGAACAAATTTGCAAATGATGAAACTATATATTTCCTTATTTATTGTAGCAATTAATTTTATAATCCATTTGAATATACTTTCAAACTTCTTTGTGGCAGATCTGATCCTACAAAATATTTGGCCTGAGCGAGAGAACTTCGCGATTTGATTTAGAGTTATGTCATGTAACAATTGGGCAAAATTCAAGATTATTTGACAAAGTGCGACTTTCAATTGGCCCCTTTTCTTGCTATTTTGAAACGAAGACCCTATAAAAAGTTAAGGAACTTTTTGTGGAATGAAACTTTCAAAGTTGTCTCCCTCCTTACTTTATAAACAGACCTTAAACCTTTTAATGCTGTATATTGACATAAGACAACGTCCATTATAACTTATATTATATGGAGCTTCACATATATACTTAAACAACGACATGCAAATGAAATGGTTCCTTTGAATGTTGGGAAATAAACTTGGATTTTCTATGCAATCAATGCAAACCCGGATTGGATGACTCCTGTCAAAGCCCTCTGATCTGAGTCGACATAATTTGCAAAAGACACGACCAGTTTCTTACACTGAAAGGGTTAAACAAAGACATTGTTCGGCATCAAAACTTTCAATGTTGGATTGGAATTATTGTTCAAAAATCAACAACCATATTCGCTATTTAGAATGAGTCAAGCTAATTTTTAATATATATAGTATTTTCCAAAGAGATAAAAAAAATCACATATATATCCATTTGTTTTGTCAGGTGTTGGTGACAGTGTCAGATGCTACTACTGCGGAGGTGGCCTTAGGAACTGGGAGAGAGATGACAACCCATGGGAGGAACACGCCCGCTGGTATTCTGATTGCCCACATGTTCTACTTGTGAAAGGACAGCATTTTGTTGACAGAGTGAAGCGTGGAGAAAAACCTGACGAAGATGACTCTAAATCAGAGGTGATCAGTTTACTGTAATGCTTTACTTCATTGAAACGCTTTTCATGCCTCTGTAGAAGATGATTTAAAAAAAACTTGGGAATTGAGCATTTGATTATTATGAGCAAATACCCAATTTTCCATAATATTTTCATATCAGATCAACATGGTATTATCCTGCCTCCTCAATAATAGTCTTCATCTTCATTATAAACTTTTATTTGAGAATGAGCCTACAAATACTAGAAGGAGTAAAGGGTAGAAAGTTCTTTCAGTCCATAATGTGAAATGAAATGGAATAAATGATATAAGATAAAATAAAAAAACCTTGTTTGAATGTTTTTAAAATGTTGTAGTACAATTTCAAAACCTTCGGAGACCAATGTTTGAATTCATTAACCCCATTTTCACGAGTGGTTCCTAAACTCGATCATTCCGAAAGAAGCAGGGAGCCAGTCTTGAGTACAATACTGAGAATAGTAAATTGGTGAAAAAGGCTAGGATACCAGATTAAGGAAGATTGAAAGAGACTTTTCAGAAAAAAACATATATCAATCACAATGTTTTGTAATTCCTTATATCTCAGACTACATGTGTATGTTGTATAACGGTTTGGCGCTTTATCTCGCCGTGGAAGTGATCCGTTACACTTCCATATGGTGCTTTACAAATTGTTAAGTTTGTTCGGTATGTTGTATTTGCATAGGTGGTAGAAGCTCCATCATCACCTATGCCCTTGATTGACACCCCGGCAGCCATGGCATGTTTACAAATGGGCTACAGTACACATGAAGTACAGAGGGCCATCAACATATACTTCCAGAGATCAGGTAGGGAAACTGGCATGAGATAAACGTTCGTAAACAAAACTCTTTCGGACCTATTTTTAGATTTGTTTACCAAAGTGCAAATCTTATGTGATTACCATGCATTAGAATAACATGGTTACAATTTATAACATAAGGTTTGATTGCCTATTGACGTGGAAAGAGTTTATGGGGTTAAAGAATATTTTTAATTTCTTTGCATATTATGATTATCCAACCATTATGCCGATACCCACATCATGCAAACATGGTCATTCCAGATCAGATACTGAGTAACTTTGCTTCTGATCTGGATCCAAGCTGTCTAACACCCTGGCAGGACAAGCAAATTGTCCGGAAACTTAGAAAACCAATTCAAAATGGAGTAGCTGATGACTTTAAGCAGGCGGCCATTTTGTTGCCAGGATCATGGATGATTGTGTTAACCCTTAGACCAACAGTCACGACTCAGGTGATTTTTCAAACAGCTTGGATGCAGATCAGACGCCGAGTAACTTGGCGTCTGATCTGGATCTAAGCTGTTTGACACTCAGACAATAGTTTCACCAATTTTTAAGTAAATCCGACAACATTTAAAAATGAAGCAGTCGAAAAATTCAGCAGACGACAATTTTAGTGGCGGGCTAGGGGTTAATAGGAGGCATCAGGTTATTCCAGTATTATGATATTTTTGTTTGCAGTTGTAAAGGCATATTGAGCAGAACTATTTACACTATACTCATTTGCCCCTGGAGACTCTTTATTGGCCCAAAAATGGAACCCACCCCTAGTGGCACTGCCATGAAAGAACCGGTAATACATACTATCATATTTATTCTAAATATCGAGACACATCAAATTACACACCCATCTCTCAATCCCTGCATTTTATAAACTCTTAAAGTCCGATTTTGGGCAAGTCGTGAATTTACTCTTCAAATGGCAAACAGTGTAGACCCAGATCAAACTGCT
>JAULCE010336618.1:0-10410 GCA_032359355.1 Macoma nasuta | reverse complement strand
AAACAGATCTGTAAATTTGAAAAATATCGGACGATGCTCAAAAATTGAAGCAGACGGTAATTTGAGCAGACGACATTTTCGTAGCAGGCTAAGGGTTAATGACCTCTTATCCTGCTTATCAAGACTAAAACAGATATCACAGACAACTTGGATTCACGTCAGGCGCTGAGTAACTCAGCGTCTGATCCGAATCCGAGTTGTTTGTCAATCTGTCAACATGTTGACAAAAGTTTAACCCTTTCGCCGCCAAATATAACATTGTTTTGGATTAAATATTTTAACGAAATAAGTAACAGTTATAATTATTTAAACTATTCCGAAACTATTTACATGAGAATAAAAATTATTGTAAAAAAGTGAAGTTCCAGATCAGACGTCGCTTTTTCAGGCGGCGTCTGATCTGGGACTCTATATTTAGGCGACTACGGCGGTGAAAGGGTTCAGCAATTTAGATGACTTTGTAAAATACAACGAGACGAGAGTTTAAAAAAAACGAGTTTTAACTACAGGATAAACGCTAGTCAGCACGACCGTTTCAACATAATAAAAAACAGATAAGTAAACAAATGTGATTTTATTATTTACATCTTTTCATATTATCATTTCTTTTTCGGTTTTTCATATTTTGTTGTACCAACAATTCTCTCAATGTCTTTTTCTATTTTGTCATTGACAGATGATTTCTTAAATCTTCTGAAAAACTTGGCCGCTTTATCTCGTAATGTCTCTCGGTCGTCACGAGATTTCCCCCCATCACGCGACTTTTGAGAGTTTTTGTCTTCAAGCTTGGGACTTGAATCCAAATCTGTCCATGAGCTGGACTGGGGTGTGCTGGTTTCGTCAGCGTTTGGTCTTCTTAGTGAGTCCATATGTCTTGGTGAACTGTATGAGCTGTATGGTTGATCAGGTCTATGTGATCTCTCTGAACTGGTTCTAGGTGAGCTCCGTGTGGTTGGTATAGATGAAATGCTGGAACTGGGTGATCGTCTATGCCTAGGTGATCTATCTAGACTGGCTCTAGGTGAGCGCCATGTGCTGAGTTTAGATGAGATGCTGGAGCTGGGTGACCGTCTGTGTCTAAGAGCTCTCCCTGAGCTCCGTAATTGTCTAGATCTAGGCGAACTACCTGAGCTCTTTGATAGATTGTGTCTAGGCGATATGCCTTGATGGGGTGATTGTTTAGATCTAGGCGAACTACTTGAGCTTGTTGATTGATAAAATCTAGATATATTGCTTTGATGAGATGAGAGTTTGTGTCTAGGCGAACTGCCTGGACGTAGTAATCGTTTGGGTGTAAAGGAACTGTCAGAGCTACGTCTATAAGTGTTGTCCGCGCTGGATAAAGATGCCATGCTGGACCATTGTGATTGTTCTTCTCTTGGTGTATTATCTGTACTGGCATCAGTTTTAAAATTGGAGACATTTGTACTTAAATGTCTTTTCTTTCGATCGAGTAACTTAGACAACCCAATTAAAAGTTGACTTAGTCTCTTTGTATTTGAATCATCGCTGGAATTTATTGACGTGCGTCCTGTTACCTTATCATCGTCTAAAACCGATTTAGATGTTTTTGATCTGTCTTTCTTACCCTCGCGTGAGCGGAATATTCCAAAGAAGCCTTTACTTTTAAGTTGCCTTGATGAATCTTTTTTCTTGATATTTTCTTGTGAGTTGATGCTCAAACTAGACGTTTCTTCGATGTTCATTTGTTTATCATTTTTGTCTTTTCGTGCGGTGGGTTTCTTAAAATATCTAAATATACCGCGTTTACCAAACGTCTTTCTGATTGGAATCGGTGTTTTATCCTGTTGCACGACAGACCTTTCTTTTGAGTTGATGCTCAAACTAGACGTTTCTTCGACGCCTTTTTGTTTATCATTTTTGTCTTTTCGTGCGGTGGCTTTCTTAAACGATCTTTTAAATATACCGCGTTTGCTAAACGTCTTTCTTTTTGGCTTCGGTGTTTTATCCTTTTGCACGTCAGATTTTTCTTTCGAGGTAATGCTCAAACTAGACGTTTCTTCGATTTCTTTTTGTTTATTATTTGTGTCTTTTCGTGCGGTGGCTTTCTTAACAAGTCTCCTAAATATACCGCGTTTTCCAAACGTCTTTTGCTTTGGTTTTGGGCTTTTATCAGTTTGCATGTCAGACCTTCCTTTTGAAGAAATGCTCAAACTAGACGTTTCTTCGATGTCATGATGCTTATCATTTTTGTCTTTTCGTGCGGTAGCTTTCTTAAAAGATCTCCTAAATACACCGCGTTTTCCAAACGTCTTTCGTTTTTGTTTTTGTTTTTGGCCTTTATCATTTTGCACGTCAGATTTTTCTTTCGAATTAATGCTCAAACTAGATGTTTCTTCCATGTCATGTTGTTTATCATGTTTGTCTTTTCGTGCGGTGTCATTCTTAAAAGATCTCCTAAATAAACCGCGTTTTCCAAACGTCTTTCGTTTTTGATTTTGTTTTGGGCTTTTATAATTTTGCATGTCAGACCTTTCTTTCGAGGTAATGCTCAAACTAGACGTTTCTTCGATGTCATGATGTTTATCATTTTTGTCTTTTCGTGCGGTGGCTTTCTTAAAAGATCTTCTAGATATACTGCGTTTTCCAAACGTCTTTCTTTTTGGCTTTGCTGTTATATTCTTGTGCATGTCAGGCCTTTCAATTGAGCTAATGCTCAAACTATATGTTTCTTCGATTTCTTTTTGTCCATTATTTTTGTTTGTTCGTGCGGTGTCTTTCTTTAAAGATCTCCTAAATATACCGCGTTTTCCAAACGTCTTTCCGTTTGCTTTCAGTGGTTTATCCTGTTGCATGTCAGGCCTTTCTTTTGAGTTAATGCTGAAACTAGAAGTTTCTTCGATGCCCTTTTGTTGATCATTTTTGGATTTCTTAAGAAATCCCTTGAATATACTACGTTTTCCAAACGTTTTTCGTTTTTGATTCTGGGTTGATCCATTTTGCTTCTTAGACCTTTCTTTTGAGTCCTTAGTTTTGACCGTAGTCTTATGGATTAAACCTAAACGGTCTTTTCGCATTGTCGACCTTTTCTTTAAGTCTATAGACTTATTTTTGTTCGTAAGGTATGAACCAGTTGTACCTAGATGATCGGTAACACTATCCTCAGGTTCTGTTTCATCATGAGGTGTATCAAGCATATCCATAGATCTACTATTCTCTCCTGATTTTGAGTCTTTTGATTTTGCCTTTTTAACTTTATGTCGACTTTGTTTTTTCTTTTCGATCTTTGATCTGTCCTTTTTGTTTTTGCGTGATCGAAATATGCCGAATAATCCCCTTTTCGACATTGACTTGCCTCTCAGTTCGTGTTTGGAATGAGCCTCTCGTGAACTACTTTTTCCTTCAATACCTGATGAGCTGTCTTGCGGCTTTCCTTCACCATCATATTCATCGAGCGATTCATTGGCTCTACGCTTATCCAGTTTGGAACCTTTGATATTTTGCTTCTGAAAATTTTGTGAAGTCGACCCTTGTTTTGCGCTCCAAGAGCTTCTTTTCTGTTTGTTGGACCTGAACATTCCGAAAAAGCCCCCTTTCTTCTTCGAATTCTTTTTCAGCTTCTGCCTTCCTCTACCACCAGATGTCTTTAGTGCTGCTTTTGATTTTGTGCTCTTCTTTGACATGGATTCTGTTGATGTATGGGTCCTGTCTTTGCACCGACTTGCCTCATCTAAATTGTTTTTGCTATTTTCTGCTTTGCTTTTACGTGACCTGAATATACCGAGGAAATCCTTTCGCGATTTCTTGCGTCCCTTTAAGCTTACAGCTGGACTTCTGTTACTTGAACTGGATGTTATTTCATAGCCCGAATAACTATTCTGTCTTCCTTCTCGGCCTCGTGTTCGTATGACTGAACTTTTCGTGGATTTTCTACGGGACTTCCGTGCTAATGAATTATATCGATGTACTTGTTCCATATGTCTAGGTACTTTCTTCACAAAATATTCAGATTTACGTCGCATTCCAAACTTTGAGCCGGATTTACCTTTTCCGGATTTCGATGCACGTTTTCCGCCGTTGTCAGATCCGAACTTAGCCTTCATTTTCAAAAGTAAGGATTGTCGAGAATTCGGCCTTTCTTTAACTTCTTTAGAAATAGCATGGGTACTATTTGCTCTTTGCCTTTTTGCGATTCCTCTGCGCGATGATGTGTTAGATACTTTAGTCTTATTTCCTAAACCTACGCGCCACCGGGATTTCTTTACTAAGTATCTAGAGCTCGTCTTTTTGCCTTTATTCAGGTGTCTGTTTGGTTTCGTTACAGACGATTCAGATCTTTGCAAAGGGTTCGCACTCGTCTGCACTGCATAATTTGCTGCCTTTGCTATGCGTTTTGGCTCACGTTTGGAACCGAGTTGTCCGATTATTCTCTTAACAAAAGAAGTTTTTTCCTTTCCCTTCCTACTATTGATTCGGTTTTTTATTTTAGATGTATTTTGTTTGCTCTTGCTTTTCTTCGATATTTTTTTGTCACGTTTTCCTTTGTGTGTTCTAGGTCGGAATATCCCTAGAGCACTCTTAAAAGTTCCCTTTGGCTGCCTTTTATCTTTAGGTTTCAGCTCGTTTACCGATTTTTTGTATTTATGTAGTTTGCTCAGTCTCTTTTTCTTTATTTTTTGCAATTTACGATCTCTATTTTTTGGTCTGAATAATTTCTTTTTTAGTACCCATTCTAACATTTCTTGCTCAAATTTAACCCTTTCTTCTCTAGTGTCCATTATCATTTGCTGTAATTTTTCTAATTTAATATCTCTTCTTTCTCTTGCATTGTATATGTTTACAAATGCTTTAATTATTTCACCTTCCCCCATGTTAACGTTCCCTTTTGACAATTGTGCTGATATGAGTCCAAGTTGTTTTTTGTAATCACTACGTGACTTTCTCATTATGTTATTAAATTCTCTAACATCGTACCTCCTTTCACACCAATACGTGTATGCTAGGCCGTCTATTTCAGATTTTGAACTCGAACTATGAGAACTGTCTGAAACATTTGAGAAGGTATCTGTTTCAGAATTTGAACTCGAACTATGAGGACTGTCTGAAATTATTGAAATAGTATATTTTCCAGAGTTTGAACTCGATCTATTGGAACTGTCTGAAACTATTGAGAAGGTATCTTTTCCAGATTTTGAACTCGAACTATATGAACTGTCTGAAACTATTGAAATAGAAGACCAAGACATTCTTGACAATTCCGGCTCTGCATATTGTGCTAAAGATGTTGGACGCGAATGTTTTCGTTTTGAAGTCTTTCGTGTTTTCACATTTTCGTCGAAATATTTGCCACTGGTGGTCGCGCTTTTAATCAAAGTCGTAAGGTATTCCAACGTGCTCGGTTGTTTGTCCTCTCGGACTTCAGGTCTCTGTTTTTCCATGGACATTTCCTTCGACTTACTCTGGTATTTCTTTCGGCGACTGTGAGAATTTTGTATACTTCTAGACCATGAGCTCTGATCATAACTTGATTCAGAACCCTTTGAGATCTTCCGTATGCCTTGTTTGATAGCCTGATCTGTTGGATCCTTTCCTTGTTTCGTCGCTGGAGAAGGGATCGGTTTTGTTTCAAAATCTTCTTTCATTGTAAGCTTGCTTAATTTTTTCAGCATCTGAAGATATTCAATATCTTCCTGTTTTACTGGTTTTTCTAGTTCTTCATCTGATTCATCATCTGAATCATCATCTGTTTCTTCATATGAACCTTCTCTGAAAGCTGCATCGCATACAATTTTGATTGCATGATAAAGTTCTGGGTTTCGTCTAGTTTGTAAAACCAGCCGTTGTTCCAATATTGTGTCTGCACGTTTCTCGATATCTGAATCTTTAATCATGTTTGAGTGTCGAAATCGAACACTTACAAGAAAACGATTGAATAGTCTTGATAATTTGCCTCTGCCACCAAATGTAGAAGGGTAATTTAATCTAATGAGCTTGAATCTATCGAATGGTTGACGGTAATTTGTGGTCACTTTTTTCTTGCATCGCCAGTAGCATTTATTCAAATGTTTGCCTGCCTCATTTCCGACACGTTCCATTCTTCTGTTTACGCGGTTGGCTAGTTTGCTGAAACCTCCATTGACTCTGTTTGCAATCTGACAGGTTAACCTTTTAACGCGGATACAATTCTTTCTCAATAACAAAACTGGTCGGAGACTTCTTTCTTTTATAGAACCTAGGGTAGTTTTGCATCTTTGCAACTTTGCAGATACTGATAGCCGTATCATCAACACTTTGGATCGTAGTCGTTCCGATAAATCTTGCAACGTGTGAGGTGAGAAACGATCCGGTACACACTTTGGAACGTTAAAACGGCACAGCGACTGGAACCTTCTTAATCTGTGAATCCTCTTCTGCCACTTTTTCTCTCTTTTCTGCTTCTTCTGGAAAGAAATTGCTTTCTTGTCATATTGCTTATGAAGCCGGTTCCATTTTTTGTTCTGCTTCTTGATGCATTTAGCGGTCGACTTGGACATCGTCTCTTTTATGAATTCTACTGGATGTGTTGATATTTCAGCGTCATCTGATTTTCTTGCTTCAGCTGTTTCTCTGCGTATCTCCATGTGTACATAGAAATCTTGTTTAGTTTTTCTCAAAATTTCATCTGTTTCATTTACCTTTTCTGCGTGTTTCTGTTTCTTTGTGAGTTCTGTTTTCTGTTTTTCTTCAATCTTTTCTAGCCTCACGTCTTCCGCAGTTCTACTGAGGAGACTATCAATTCTCTTTACTTCACCTGGGTCTATTTCTTCAACATCAATCATGATATTGTTTTCATCGTCTTCAAGTGACTTTTGCCACTCAACATCGTTCTTGATGCAGTATTTAATGAATTCGTTACGTTCTTCCTTTATGAGTGCTGCCTCTATCTGGAGTTTCTGCCAATAGGCTTCCAGGGCCACGTCTTCCTCGTCGTCATATATCCTATAAATCTCATTCTTTAACCCAGCTAACTTATTCTTTCTTTCCTCAATACGCCGGATTGTGTCCATTCTTATAAGTTGCTCGTCAAGCTTCTCGTCTGTAATCATCTTTATTTTTGCATTCGTAGAAGCGTCGCGTGCACCTTCTCGAGCAAACAGTTTCTCCAGTTTCTCATTTTCATCATAAATGTCTAACAGCATCATCGCTTGTGCGCTGTCAAACTTGTCTCTGTCTCCCTCTATCATGTTGTTTATGCCAACCTGTTCCATGATTTTTTCGTCAGTAACCTTATCTATTTTTCTAATTTCCTTTCTTATGTCATCAAGAAACACTACAAACATATCAAGAATCTGCCTGTTTGATTCCTTTGTTTCCTCATTTATGTCTGACATCATGTTGAAATATGTTTTAGACCTGTCCTGTATATAAGTCTTCTGGACGTCAGCTGATTCTTGTACATTACTTGATTTTGTTTGGCTAACGCTTTCTTTCTCACATTTCTGTGTTAGCGCGTGTGCCCTCTTAAGAGCAAGTTCTTTATTCATGATAATGATTTTCTTTCCGCGCTCCTCTTTCTCTTTTCTACACTGTTTCGCTCTTTCAATAGCACTTTCTTTTTTCTTTTCCCACGATGATGTATTCCTATTCATATTGCTCAGCGAGGTAGAAGAACACAAGGAATCATCGTCATCGGATGTTAAGGATTCATTCGACCCAACAGGTGATACTGTTGAATCCGCGTAGGTAGTTCCTGTCAATTCCAGGACGTTGTCAAATCTAGGGGTAGGCTGTATTGTACTAACGCCGGTTGGGTAGGGGCACGGTGTGCCATCAACTTCATAGCTGATAAATTTCCTATGCCAGTTTGAGTCGTCGGCCTTGCCACGGTGTTGTTGAATTTCATCTGGAATTAAACCACGGGTCAGTTGGCTATACGGATTGCATATTGCCTTTGTAACTCATAACCGCATATGCACATTAAGACTTATCCGCAATGAAATATTCGGATGAAAAGAATACCGAGCTAGCAGGAAGGAAAACTCTAATATTGTATGATTGTAAGAACATATGAGAAATATAGCATTTGCTCATTAGGAATTTATGTATGAGCAAATGTTCTATTTCCCACAATGACTAAAATATATTTGCTATAGAGGTCTTAAAGGGCACATATTTGAGGTTAAGATTTAATCTGTGTTGAAATAGAGCGTATAACTTGCCAGAGATCGATTTCAATTTTCTAATTGAAGACATATTGCATAAACATCTTCGAAATATTTCACCATCAAAATTATCAATGATCAATTGTTTATAAAGGTTTTTTTTATTACACGGCATGCCGTTCTGAATATTCAGGTTTTGAATATAATATTGAAAAATATTGTGGGAAATGGAGCATTTACATGCAACACTTCTCACATTAATTCTTTCGGCGCCATATTTAAAATTGTCGGTTGGGACTATTTTCAAATAACATATTTTAGCGGAATAAACCACAGAATCGATTAAATATTTGTTGTATATTCCGAAACTGTTAATACGGGACTAAAATTTGTTGCAAAATAATGAAGTCCAAGATCAGACGCCGCCTTGTAAGGCGGCGACAGATCTGGGACTGCACTATTTTCAATGGCGAATTTAGGCAACTTCGGCGGCGAAAGGGTTAAAGGCCGACGTTTCCGTTTCAATGTACTTATGAGTACAGGTCGTTGTGTTTGAGTCTTCACACATCACTGTTTAGCTAGTCACTTAAAAACGAAGAGATGTAAGCCAGTAATCCAATGAATTGCCAACAAAATGGTCGATTTTATGGTTAATACTATTTATCTGATTTCGTTAAGTAATTAGCTTACACCCCAAGCTATTGTAGGACGGCACAATGCCTCGCAATTAGCATGGCTATGCTACTGATGTACCGAGTTCTGCAGCATAAATAACAATCGCATTCATTTAATAACAACTCACAGATGCCAGACTCTCATTGAGACATAAGAATTTGTTTAATGGTAAAATCGTGTGTTTTGCATGAACACCAGCCTAAGAGACGGGCGGAGCTTTTCGTGGCCGAAAGTAATGCTCACAAAATAGTTTTCTGCATTTCTTTTGATCCACTTTAAGCTTCAAACTGTGTTTAGGTACCGCATTGCTTCTTCTTTGAGTGACCGCGTTAGAGAGGTTTTAGTATTAGCATGTACCAGTGCTCGTCAACTTACAAAGCTGGAAAAGAAAAGCATCCCTACACCTGTATATAATACGTCAGTGCTTTTCTAAAAACCACGTTTGTGCAATTTTATTATAAACAACACATACGTGGTTTTAGAAAAACACAGCAAATATTTCTTCTAAAATCACAGACGTTGTATTGGCCGAAAAGGCAAAACTTGATTTTTGACAAACCGGCGACATCTTCAAAAACAACGTAACTACAAATTGACCAAAGTGACAGATACAAGGTTTTCGAAGGACGCCGATGATTTACGTTTATGCTTGATCTGTGCTAAAAGTTTCATCCATACCTTTAACAGAAGTTTTCATTTTTGTTGTTTTGCCGTTTCATGCTCTTTCTACTCATTGGGTAAAAAACTCGATCATGTCAGTGAATCAGTCATCCACGAGCAATGTTGAAAATATGCATGTTCGTTTGTTGTTATAAGCAACCAGACTGCTGTTGTTTACATCTGCACGTATTAGTTACAGGGAAGTTGCTTTTATCGAAACCGCGTATGCCCCATAATTAGTATTTATTACCAAGTATACTATGTTCGCGATGAACAAAGCTCATCTGGTTAATTTCCATACATAAATGATTGTGATGAACCTGGCGAGGCTACTTTTCCTCAAAAAATGTCTGGAAACCTATTTTTAACAATAATGTTAACCCTTTCACTGCCTTACCTTACCATAGTATCATATGCAAACAGCTTGGATCCGGATGAGACGCCGAGTAACTCGGCGTCACATCCGGATTCAAGATGTTTGAGACACACCTATGCGCATTAATGATGTGGCAGGGAAGGAGTTAAACCTAGCAACTGGTAAACGAAAGTGTCAAGCAGACTAGATTGTGGGCAGATCATATTATCAGTGTACGCAAACAAATAAATGCTTAGAAGGGTTATTCTTAACCCTCTCGCTGCTATAAACAACTATACTCATCATAACAACCAGTGTAGTCCCAGATCAGCCGCCGGCATCTGATCAGTGACTCCACTGTTTGTCACATAGTATTTAAACCGATTATTAGAGGATCGAAAACAAAAACTTAATCAATTCCAATTTCAGTTGGCCGTTCTGTTAAACGTTAAGTAGCTCAAGTGTTTTGCAAATTACATATTGAAGCTAGCTCTGACAGGGTTAAGGCAAATCTGTTCGAATCTGAGATTTGAGTGATGTTAATAGGTACAATACGCAACTTATTTAATTGAAACCAAAATCGGAACCGAGCTTGAACCGGATAGAATGCGAATCGAA
>JAULCE010336617.1:0-17641 GCA_032359355.1 Macoma nasuta | reverse complement strand
TATGACCTAGAATATACGTCTCAACTGTCTACTTTTTGAGCTACAGACTGCCAAACAGGATTACCCCAAATTCGTCACTAAATTTTATGTCATCTGTCAAAAAAATACCATCAACCCAAATATCGCTCCAAATTTTACCCAATGTCATGAAATCACTTCATTATTTTAAAAATACGCTGAAAAGAGATTTATTTCAAATATTAGAATTAATATATATACTTATTTCATTATCAACCAATCAGTAAACCTGGATTTGTAAACATTAGCTACGGTTCCCCGTATTTTTTTCTCAACCAATCGGAAGCCGCGACGCATTTAGTAGACACCCACCTAAAATTTGCAATGGTTTTATTTTCACTAGTATTCGCGAGCTAGTCGCCTTGCAAAATCAAAACTGTCGCCAATAAATTACCTCCTAACCATATGGAAATGTCCGAACAACATCCGACTAACGTAAAAACCGCTGATGTCGTATTTTTATCATCTTCGTAATATCTACATAACAGGCTATAACGTGAAGTAAGACGTGTATGATCTGTTTCGACAACAACTTTTGAAGCTCTTCGCCCTGATGTGCACGGAAAATGTCGAACACACATAGTGCATGCTGTTTGGGTGCGATATCCCATTCGTCTTTGACCCGCTCAATGTATGGGATAATGCTCTGTTTGACAAACCTGTAAAAATGTGAAAACACGCGAAATTATACAACTGCCAAAATAAAAATAAAAAATAAGCTTATAATCATCCACGTGTATTTTTGAAAATGATACTTATTTTTCATATCGGTGTGTAATTTGTCGAACTTCTTTTCAACGATACGACGCGAATACTAAACCACACTAATTAATCAAAAACAAAAACAATCGCCAATAAAGACCTCGTGAAATCAAAGCGATTGACAGTTACTATGTTATTATGAAAATAGAGTTTTGGTTTATGTGCACTGTATTTGTTTCGCTCATTGGGCATTAGATTGTTGATTTCAATCCTGAAGTATTAACTTTTTTTCCCCGAACAATTACAAGTAACGATGGGCACTAACTATGTTACAAGGTATAACAGAGTTATAGTTATTTACATTTCACTTCCTCTGATTTTGTTTATGTAACCATTGCAGGAAGCGTTTTCTAATTCCACTAAATAGCATTCAGGTTATGCTATAGGCAAGGAAACAACAAATCAACCTACCACCACCGCCGCCACAACCGAACAAGGCATGAATCCAAAATGCCACCCAATATTTGATTGTAGGGGTATCAAAAAAAATTTTATCGTGTCAAGTCAGAAATGTGAAATCGTCTACTCGAGTTGCGCGTGTGCATCTCCCCAGATAGCTTAATGCAGCAGTCGAACTTGCGTCTTTGATGATTTACAAATGATGAAAAAATATAGATAGGTTAGACTTGATATTTCTCTAAACGCCATCAAGATGACATAAAATGACAATGGTACTAATTCATCTTAACGATGCAAAGCTAACATTTTCACTATGAGAATAGTTTATTTCCTGTTATATTGTAAATACATTCGTATCGTCTAGAATCACCGCAAATGTCACAACAATATCCACGTGTATTCCAATCTGAATTAACAGAACTAACCTGTTAAAAATATAGGTCGATGTTTACAAAATATGCGTATTTGTTATATTCGAATGTATTGTCAAACATAAGGACGTCAATTACCTGACAGCTCGTACTGGTGAGGCCGCCTTTAAGATGATTTTATCCCTTTGCTGTTTCGATAACTAATTCGTGTCTTAATTGTTTGCCCTAATAATAGTAATGTATTTGTAAAAGTGATCATAGCATAAAGACTGGATTTCCTAGGAATATGTAGAAAAGTAAAACTGAGGTATTAAGGCACTTACCTCATGTGTATATACAAGGAGCTCAAAAAGTATTATACGCTGATTTGATCTTCTTTACTTTTTGCATGTTTCACGTAGTGTTTTTAGAGTAATTGTGTTTTTTCCTTCCTTGTTGTGTTAATTTTTATCTTATTTTGGGAAAGTTTCAATATTTTCTTAATCCGTCTAAATATATCGGACTCGGACGAATATATATAGATATTAATTAACACGTCTTTTTAAAGCACTGCACTTGTCAGCATTGTTTACTTGAACCAGGAAAAACTATTGTTCGGTGTATTCTGGAATGCGGAAACAGACACAAATGTATTTGTATAAAGCAGAACAGAAAAACTAATAAATATACAAAGCAAGTCGTATAGATGGAATGAGTTACAACATATTATGCAATGTATGCTCCACAGGTTAAACCATTTACGCCCGAAAATGAAGGATGTTTTAACTAAAACTTTTTAAAATTAAATTGCGGCAAATATTTATTCATTTATTCATGCAATTACATATGGTGAGCGTACTATAACGACTATATGATGCTGATAAAGCCATCCACAGTGACGTTGCTTCGCATTTTCACGTATGCACAACTATGATTTCATTACGTTGCACGAGACCTTGAAATAGGTCTTGGAAAATCAATATACTTAGTCACTGCAGTATAATATTGCGGAAGCATCATATCAAAAACATATATTATACATAATATTACTTATACCGCCCGTAAATAATGAATAAAGCGCACGCGCATTTTGCATTTTCTTAGCCACCCGTTGCTGCGGACAGATATGTGCTTCATAGAAAGATGTACATAAGGTACATAGAAACTCGTTGTAAAATGTGTTCATAGGCAAACGTGGGCACATAAAATGTCAGTAATTGACTGATCGAATGTTGGATGTAGTTTTCACATTGCTAGAGTTTTCATTTTATTCTCATTATCGCTATTTTGCGAATTTCAATTTTGATAGTAGGACCATTATTCTGTCATGTTTTATACTTTATCGAAATCTGATTTGCTTGAAATTTCAGAGATACTAGTAAACTATATTTACTCATGTATATTTCAAGTTTTAACAAATTCAATAAATATATAGTGATACAATTATCAATTAACTAAAGATCCAGTTCGAACATCTGTTCGGTGTATTTACGCCCTTTGATGCCTCTGTAGAAAATGAGCATGTGACATTGTGGAAAATTAAGCATTTAGTTCAAATGATCAAAAACTGAAATTTCTTCAATGATTTCATAGCCATTTAAAAGAGTTGTGTTCCCTCATTTTCTTATTTTAAATATAGCTCATGGAGAAAAATGGATAAAACATATATTTGTATATATTAGTTGGTTTTCCCACATAGGTTTGATATTAAAAGACATGTGGTCACGATGTTTTGAGTATCCACTAGAGTGCAATCTTGTCATAAATTGCAAAGGATTGGTCAGAAATGTTGCGGAATATACGGGGCAAATTATCGAGAGCTGTTCAATTTGAATACTCTTTAATTATTCTGCCGAGAAGTAGCAACTTTAAAATTGTGTGCATAATTGAGGAATGCTCATTATTAGCAAATGAGATATGTAAATATATTGAATTTAATATTCATCTGCTACAGGAGATTTAAATGTGTACAACGTAAAGGTTTCCAGGGCGTATTCATTGCGTCGAATGAGTTCCTCTTGTTATAGCAATACACTTTTCTGAAAAGCTATCCCTAGCTCATAAAGCACAATCATATCTAGTGAACCTTTTGGAAAACCTGAATCGTTTTGCGGCATATGGTGCTTAGAAAGTTTCATACATATAACAATGACAAAGATACTCGCTGAATACTTTGTATTACAAAATAACTATTAAAATTGTCCACCAATACAATTCAAACAATTATCACAAACAAAGTTTATTTATAATTCCATTTGTCCTCATTTGAATTTCTAGGTTTCACTTACAAACAGTAGGATGTAATGTACATACATTTCAATTATAAAAAAATTCTAAGCGGTGTTGATCACTAAGTATCACTTTAAGAATGCGATAGCGTCGGTCTTTGTACGGAATCCACTTTTCACTACACTTAATCTTTGGCGAGACATTCCAAATTGATTCGGAAATGTTACATCAATCACATTTACAAAGGTCATTCAGATGTTGTACTTATTCCACTTATCTTTAGACTCATACCGTCACATTTAAAGGCGTTTGCGGCAGTAAGGGTGATTATGTTTCTAAATAATACACCTGTTTAAACGTTTTAGTTTGATAGATCATGCAAAGATTTTAATGACTCTTTTCTGTGTGACCATATGCACACTTTTTCTATGGTTTTGAACCATATAAAGTCGTTTACTATTACATTCATCAAACGATTAATTAAATGCAATGTGGAAAATGCATATGCATTTTTCACATTGCATTTAATTAATCAAGTAACAAGTAACAAATACTTATACAAAATATATAAAACAATATGAACATGTAGGAAGTACTTGTACACCGGTGTAACGTAACTCTCGCGAGAGCCGAGATTTGTAACTGCCGCAAACGCCCTTAACTAATAATGTTTTCAAGAGGATAGGTGACAAATTAACAAACTGTTGCACGGTCCTACATATTGATTTCTACTAATCAGTGTTAATAAGAGTGGTAAAGAGTCATGTTTTACATATGTGATAATTCATCTGGATCCACATTGTGATGTTCTATGAATAGGAATACAACAAAATATTTTGTAGCACACAGCTTATAGAAAATCAAAAAAAATAACATTTGGTTTGGACTCTATATTTATGGATACCATGTATTAGAGGTTATAAAACTTGCGGGCAAATCGAATCATCTTAAATATAACGTTCGTTTATAACATTAACTACTTTCGAGAGGATTTTTATAAGTACCCGGGATTCCGAACGTTTTATCACAAACTAAATCAACACTAAATTAACCTTTAGGTGTATTTAAGCGCCGCAATACGCATTTAAACGTTAATGCTTATCAAATAGAGGCCAGGGTCCATATTCATAAAGAAACTTAAGTACAGATTCTTTGCTTAGCAGATTAAAGCTATACTTAAGATCACTTATATAGTAAGCATATTACTTAAGCGTTATTCATTAAAGTTGATAAATTTAAGCAGGTAGCTAAGATGATTAAGTAAGTTGCTTAGAGAGGCGCTAAAAGGCGCTTCTGTGGAGGAACGAGTCAAACCTTTCCTCCACAGAAACGCCTTAAAGTGCCTCAAAACAAAGTATGCTTAACAAAGTAGGATTAAAAAATGTACTCAAGTATAAAACTTAAGTTTCTTTATGAATATGGACCCAGGTTGAAAAATGTAGGCCTGGTCAGTTCGAAATTATTTGCAATAGTGGAGGATCACGAACCATTGACACTGAGTGGTGTCACACTATGGATACGCTAATAAAACTCTACGTTTGGGTTTTGGTGATGATTTGGATATATACTGTGAAAAGATGTTTATAGGTATATGCATTGGTATGTGACAACAAACTTAAAAAATCAATTAATGTTGAAAATGATTTAATTCAAATAGCCTCACAATTAAATAAGCAAATTAAAATTCATTTATTGGATTGGCATGCTTAATTTGAGTTATGATTGGTTGTTTAGTTTCATATTTCATTTAATTTCCGTCCCACTTGAATTTTCCTTTAGAAGTCTCAGCCATTGCGCATACAAAACAGTGTCTACACAAAACTAAAGACACTGATTTAATGATTTAATGACGTAACCAATACCTCAAGGCGACCAAACATAAAAAGGTGTTCTCATATATTATCGATTTGGATGATCATTATGCATGATGTGAACCTTATAATGTTTAGCTGACAATATGTATCATCCTCAATAATGTGTAGCTTAAATTACAGTCGCACACTGTATGGTTCTGATACATATTATATGTTTGAAACATATGCTTTATTGAAGTACAATTAACCATGTCGCCGCCATAGGCATCCTAAGTCGACATAACAAAAAGTGAAGTTTCAGATTAGACGCCGCCTAAGAAAATATAAGTCCAAATATTAAGGTTTCAAAAAAGTCAATAGCAGCGCTCAATCTGAGTTAAAATTCAAGTAATAAATTGTCTCTTTAAATACCAGTGAGTGCTTAAATACCAGTGTTGGCAATTCATTTATTATCTGTGTCGATACATAAAGCATTTCCGCATCAGAAACTACAAACGCATTAATGAGGAATTGATATAAGCTTATCAAAGTGACTCATATTCTTAATCTGTATTTCAATAGGAACTCGTTATAAAATCACTTCACTTTATCAGATAACGAGCCTTTTTGAGAAATATTAATGCATAAATAAGAGCTTGCATTAACGTATGGAGAAAATTGAAGTATTATGCATTCAAATATTCATTCTACACAGCTTATGCGAATTTAAGTTAGATTACATGATACTTATTTTGAAAATGCGATATTTGATTGGAAGAGGTTTGCCTATAAAATTGCCCATATAATTGCTTTAAGAGGTTGAGAAAATATATTAACAGGAGTAAGGGTTATATATCAACCCTTCTGCCGAACATATGTACTAGCGAAATCGAATGTTAATCTGAGCTGTACTACACATTGGCTTAAAAAGTTATAAAATAGTTTATTTTCTTCAATAAAAGAGGAATGAACCAGGTTTTACAACATAAGTCATTGTCCCTTCCCCTTCATTATGACATAATAATATAGAGGGAGAAAGTTAGTATACTATCACGTGTGTATGTAGTCGTGCCCATGTTCCAGTGGTTACATGGCTAATACATGGTTTAAGTAGTAATATTAAAAGGCAACCATGGTTGTATCATTTCTTATGAGCTATAATATATTTAGTGAATCGGTTTGTCTGTTATATGAAAGTATGAACTTCAGAAAAAAGGGTTGAGTCTTCGCAACATCTGTCTAGAATGAAAAACTTAATGGAATCTACGCATGTTTCCAGATACCAATCCAAACTGTTATTTTTGTATACATGTATATATATAAAGTTACTATTCATACAGAAATATGCATATAAATATGTCATAAGTTGTTGAGCGTTCAGGTTTTTCTTGTAGATGACTTATTGTACCGGTATTTTTGAAATTTATGCTATACGGAATGATACTTTAATCTAATTAGTTGACAACTATGGTGGATCCTGAAAGGCAGCTTTTCCGTCAAAAATACGATTTTCTTATCTTCGATACAACAAATGTACTGATTCGTTAATATAGAACCTATAAGATTATCTCGTGAAATAAAAATGTCAAAAAATGCTAAATTTATCAGAGGTTAGATTGATTGAAGTGAATGATGTTTTATTTTATTATCTGCGGTGAAGTGCCAGAATATGTTCCGGTCGCACTCGGAAGACGTCCGAACTGTCTCTAAATTGCATAAGCATGCACACACAAGTACACAGACATTTTGGTACACCTTGGTGTAATCACATGTGTATCCCTTTCAGTTTATACATTACATTTGAATGATAATAAAGATAAACAAGGTAAGCCGTGGTAGTAGAAGGGTTATACACTTTAAGAACTTTTTGGAAGAGTGGAGGTTCAAATCCCGCTCGAGACTAACGTGTCTTATTTTTAAAAAATATATATCATTTTGCACATGTACAAATGCACGAAATCGTCGTGTGTTTTGATCGTTTCTATCGTTAGATGAATTAGATTTATTAAACTTGAAAGATTTCGCACTGCTTACTCGCTGGACAGGTGGACAATACATTACTCTTGGGATTTGCGTGCAATGTAGCGTCATTCTACGGACGTGAAAAGCAGCTGGACTGCATATCAATCGGTATCGATATTTCTTTCAAACATATGGATACATAGTTTTGCCTCATGATCTTGGACTACGCAATGTCTCCAATTTTAACCAATACATATTAATATCAAACTATTTTTAGATTTGTCATTCTAGCGTTGATAATTTTAATTCCGCCTCATGGTATTTTCTTGCTGGTAGCCGGTATTTAAAAAAAATCGCAAGAAAGAGTGGTATTTAGATGCATAACATATCAATCTCGATTACTTGATGTCTTTGATGAAATTAATAACGTGTCTGATACTTCTTAGTTACAGTGATTACACCGACATTCAAAAAGCTGTATATAAATAGACAATGTCTGGGCTTTTTTCTTTGTCGGCCTAAACCAAAGCAGAAGTACTAAAACAGTAAAACAGTATGTGTTTGACGTATAGTCTAAGTAAAATACACACATTTGATTCGTTGTTTTGCTAATCTCTAATCTTATTAAATAAGGCTAAGCCTTGAATGTTGACATGGTTATAACGTTCACATTATTTGAATTCACAGTATTCGCAGTAGTATAGAAGAACTACATACTTCACTGTATCACCATCAACGATTATCTCCAAACATATGACCAAGACTAGGCACCCTAAAGGAAAAATTACTTCTAGCTGGGGTCAACATTGTAAACAATCTCTATTTTGTTTTTTTTTCTTTATGGCTGCGAACGACACATGATCAAACATGAACACTTAACAATACGTAGTTATTTATAAACGAGAAAATGGTCGTTAAAGAGTTTCGAGTAGACAACAAATATGGCCCTAGCTAATAGTTAAAACGTTGCAAGCGTATAAAACAATTTTTAATTACACTCAACATATGTTGACCGAAACCAACACAGATAAAGTGACCAGGAGTTAAAAATGATACTGACATTAAGGCGGTGTTTTCTCTGAGGAAAATAATTTGAAAACGCCTATCTTGGTAGTTCCTAAAGTGGTAACCCTAATGGAATAAAAATCATAAAAAACAAGTGTGCACGTGTTTTTTTATTTCGGTTTTATTGAAAGTTATCATGCGTGAGTTAGTTTGGTTCGACTTCATTGATGAATGCATGCAGTTCTGACCTAAGTCAGACGCCAAAATCAAAATGGAATGTCTCTTATAAAGCAATGTTTAAACTTAGCGCAAGTGAGGTGGAAAACTATAGAAATATAGCGGGCTTAATCCATAGGTGACACTTATATTGATACAATAAAGCTAAACAAACTCTCCGTAAGACTTTATTTTCAGCGACCTCTTCTCAATAGAGGAGCTAATAAATGCATTTAAACCTTACAAGCACATTGCTAACCAATTACCACTTTTATGACATGTTACTGAGAAATTGACTTAACTAATGTATAATGAAACAATTATCAACATCCATGTTATGTGATCGGTTCGAATACAATAGGACATAATGAAGTTTAATAATGGTCATAAGCCAAACTATATAATACAAATATTTATTTCTCTAAAAATACCAACATTAAAAACCAATTCTACAGGTTTTGTGTTTCAAGATACGTGTTGAAATTGCAAAATTATAGTTTATTCCCGTATCAGTCGAAATATGCCTTTTGTTTAACTTTTATGAATTCGAACGAACATGAATAGTCCCATCAACTTTGACCTGTTTCGACTATTTCTTTTTGGTAAGTACAATACAGACTTGTAACATTCACTTTGGATCGTTCCAAAGCACTTTATAAGACCTTTGAATTGTGTGTTTAATTCAGCGATAACAAATGTTTCAAATATCTATGTAATTAACATGAAATGCTGATTCAATACTAATTTATATAATATTTGATAAAAATATTGTAGTGCGCCAGCACCTTTCTGAATCGATGTTTTACACATGAGTATTTGTACTTTCACCTTTAACTGTTGTGCATGCATAGCATATTTTCTATGCAATATTTAAATCAAATGAGATATCAAATATCATACCTTGTCTACTGCATATTCTTGAGAATAAGGAATCATAATCTTGAACCTTTACTACATGTATGCAGTGTGTTTGTGCAACATTCATCTTATTTCACAACCATGCTGCTGCGTTTGTTTAGAGTCCACCATTGGCGTTATTAAAAAAGCCTTTATCCCATTACTACTTGATATATCGTCGCATTAAAGTTCCATTAAATTATTGCGGGATAGTATTTATTCCTTGTTTGAGCAAAGCTTTTGAGGACTGTTATTTACTTTTAATTCCATCATACGAGTAAAACCGTAATCATATCGTTTGTTTTATATACGGTAAGCTGTTGGTTGCATGTCTTTCATACATTTAAAGGGCTTAATTGGAATCTGTAAATAACCGTGGTTGATCTACAAAAAAATCCGCCCTGCAGTACTCTGCCGGATAGAAACCGGCATAAATCTGCCGGATCCCGCAGTTTCTTGCGGGATCCCCGCACTTTTTAGCGGGATTCGCACGAGTATATAAACACGAGTTCCGTCACTTTAAGGCACCCTGGTTTTAGTTGTTCTTTTATCAATTATTTTGTTTTCTTCTGATAGGATTAACAGACTTAGGATTATTTTGTTTATATTTGGATTTCTATTTATAGATTAATTAAAAATTCCTGATTGATCAGGGAGAATTTTAACATATTACACGTGACTGAATAAATGATCGCTTAAAGGCATTTAGGATCTAAACTAGAGATTTTTTTTAATTTTTTAAACTTGTGAAGTGCTGACCTGTCTGATCATACTAGTTCATCTTTGATTTTAGTATTGCATCTTTAAGTTGTTTTACAAATATAAATATAGTCTAGAAATTTAATATTTACTGTATTAAAAGTAAGTGAACTTTAGAGAGGAGTTGTCTTTCTTTCTATTCCTATTTTTGTTATATTAATTTGCAAGAGCCAATATAATATACTCCTTTTTGCTAACTTTGAAGCTGTCTTGTATCCAAAGGCAAAGAGGTCTATGTATGGAGCGAAATAGTGTGGATAAGATAGTCGAACCAAGGGATAGTATTTATATTGTTACTTCATAGATAAGCCGCATCAAATCCTGGTGGAAGTCCATCGGTAAAAGCACACCACTAATGAGGCATTTAATTTTGAATCAGAATAGGTCTTAGAATATTTGTATGTCACGTTTCTTTTTAGGCTTTTTTAGCCAACACGTCTATAATTCAGATAACGAGCTTCTTTCAGGATGGGTCAAAAGCGCGATAACGAGGAAATAATATCCTTGCTGTACACTACTTAGCAAATTGGATTATTAAGCCCGGAACTATTAATTCCGTTGTCCCGAGTTTGTATGATGTTAGCTTTTAGCGTACGTAGGTCTGCGGTCAAAACAGGCTATTCTAGCATTTTCTGGACGTCGTTGGAAATACATGTATTTATACTTGCATGAAAAATGAACTAAGTTTGTATCGCCTTAAATATTGACTAGATCATAAGGACATCCAAATTAAACCAAATTCCTCCGATTAAAAACATCAAGCTAACTATAACAGTGTATGTCGGTATAACGCCTTTGCCAAAGCTATCTAATTTTATACGGTGAAGATGGGCTTAGGGAAGTTCCCACTGTCATAAGTAGCTATATAAATAAAGACTGATCTGATAAACGGGACAAAAATCTTCGCAAAAGGAAAAAGTCAATTTAAATCATTTTGAGCATATTAAAGGACATTGATTACTCGCTCGTCACGATGCACCAACAGGCGTTTATGTTATGTAAAGGGCTAAACATAACCTAGGACTTTGATTAATCACGCAGTTTATGTAACGAAGTTGATCTCGACACACCACTTACTGTTTACATATTCACAACAATGTATTGCATCAATTAATAACACTTTCGCATAAATTCATGTATGTGTAAACTTAAGCATGCATACTTTAAACTCAATTTCGGATGATTAATGTATGTATCAAATTAATACAATGAGTACAATTAGTTCGGTGTCATAATTGTCAGAACAACGTAGTACTATAACTCATGCTACGGTCGGTGATTTGAATCGTTACTTTTTGGCATGTAATATTGATATAAAGTCGGTGTTAGTGGTCAACTCATGATCTTAATTACTCGTTGTGAAAGGGTAACATATTCCTTACTCTGTCATTTTCGCAGAAAGGCAGCGGTGTAAACGGTGCAGTGTAAGAAAATCCGCAGCCTGATTTCAAGGATGTCTTAAATGAAATACTTCATTGGAATTGGAACATAACCTTATTGCTTTATATTTCGTCAAAATATGTTATGTTTAAAGTGTTGCATACGACACTGTTGTGTACGACACCTACTCCTCGATTTTGGAAATTTTCCAGGTAATGTTATAAAGTCTTAAGATTGATGATGTGGTTTTCTTGAAGAAAACAGTATATGATTTTTAAATGTGTGTTGTGTTTACATCCCCTTCCTTTTGTTTGACACTATGTTAATTGTTTGAGGATCAATAGCAGAACAGTACAGAAAAACTGTATTTATTATGATTGTTTATCTGTATCGTACGTTACATTTAAAATATTCGAAATTGAACATAATGCAATAAAGTTTAACATCTGTGAAAAAATTGGTAAAGAAAAATCAATACATGTATACAGAAAATATAACCTTTAACATATAATGACAAAGCAATTTATATTTACCTTATATCGACCTATATTGGATTTGAATAATACGTGACACTAAAAAGCGAACATCTTCTAGTTTTGAGGCTGAAACGCATGCCAAAATTTATTTAATTGGATTTAAGAGTTCCAAGTCCAATTTACTATACGCGACAACATACGCTCATATATAAACGGAGCTACTTTTGTAGACAAACGAAATGCAGTTTACGTATCTATCTTCATGTACATTGCATAATATTGCTTACTTATTGTATCGATTGCCTGGTGCAAAAGTGTTGTTACTTTTTTACAAATGTAAAGGAGTTATAACCGTGTTGCACCAATACATCGATGTATCGGATATTCGCAGAAACATAGCTCTTTAAACAAATACTAACCTATGTAGCGTGTGTTTGGACTCGTGTGTACGTGTGTGTGGATGTGTGTATGCGTGTGTGACTGTGCTGATTGGGTGGCTGTTTTGTGTTGTATGTGGTATGTCCTGCAAGACCTTTATATCTACTTTGATCAAACGGGCATTCACGTATGCAAGACAGTCCACTTATGATAGTCCTCAGCTTGATCTCAAACGCTTTGGAGCAAGTATCTGGTGGCAAAGAAAAGGCGGACTCAAGACGAGACAGCTGATTGGATTTATTAAATTGCTCTTTGTCAGTTGAGGATTCACCTGATATTCTTGTTATACACTGTGGGGGTAATGACATAAGGTCTATACCAGCATTACAACTGAGATTATTAATAATTGATACGTTGGATTTAATCAAACAATTGATCCCAGGGGTGTTGCTGGTGTGGTCTCAAATACTCCCCCGCCTTGAATGGAGAGGGGAAGTTTGTCATACAGCTCTGAATAGAGTGAGATAACGGGTTAATAACAAAGTAGCCACAGATGTAATTGGTAAGGGGGGTAGGTATATTCGGTATTCAGAATTGGATCAAAATGTCAGTTTATTTGTGGACAAGGTACATTTGTCAGACATGGGAAATAATTTCTTTTTACACATACTTCTGGAAGGTTTGCAGCAGGTTCTGTCATCAGAAAATGTTGCAAGCCCTATGTTTTAATTTGCACGGCTTCAATAGCGCAAGGTTTGGCAGATTTTAAATCTGCATATTACAGGTTTGGGGTATTTATCCCTGGTTATGATTATTGATCATTTGGTATTGTTAAGTTGAATAATTTCAAAGATAATGATACTGGGCAAAGGAATGGCAATTTGGATAATGTGTAAGCCATTGATATGTTAATGTGGGTTTGATGAATAATTATGATTGATAATGATGATATGGATTGCTGTACATAATGATAATGACTTTTTGTGGTTCAGTGGATGATTATAATTATAATATGGGTCAGTGGATAATTATAATGATAATGTGGCTCAGTGGATAATGATAATGTGGCTTGACATTACAAACAACCCTAGTGGTTGCATCGGCTTTGTAGTTGGATACTGATAATGATAATTTAGCTAAGTGGATAATGATAATATGGCTTGACAATACAAACAACCCTAGCGGTTGCATCGGCCTTATTAGCTGAGATCGCTTCCTCCATTGGTGATGGCGGTGGCTCCCCACACTTCCAGCTGGATAGTTATTATTTAGGTAGGGGGTGTGTGGAGCCATGTGGCGTGGTCTAGCGCTCTCAGCTGATTTCATCACAGTAACAGACTGTCAAATAATGGAGTCATTTCGTTTACATTCATGGTAGACAACTGCTCCAATGGTCTCACATAGATTGAAGCTGTTGCCACTTTTTGCCATTAAATTTATTAATAAGAGTGAATTCTTTGTTTTACTAGCATTCCTCAGAAATAATTGTTTACGGACGCACGGACGACGGACACCGCGCGACGACATAAGCTCTCTGACCTTGGCCAGTAGAGCTAAAACAATATAGACGCCGTTTAAGAAATGACATTTCTCTCAAGGCAAAGGGAAATAATCAAAATGTAATTCAAATGGGAAGTAACCTAACCCCGAGTACATGTATCTGTGCTTTACCGTACCTGTTTTGCTACCCGGCTTAGGTCTGCGGCGATGTCGAGGGCAGTGTTACCGAACCCGACCACTACAACCCGCTTCCCGTCAAAACCTGTAGGGTCTATAAACTCGTAGGAGTGCATAACACGGCCCTTGAAACTCTGTATACCTAGAACAGTCAGAGAAGAGTAATTAAACCCGACCACTACAACCCGTCTCCCGTCAAAGTGCATAACTCGGCCCTCGAAACTCTGTACACCTAGAACAGCCAGAGAAGAGTAATTTAACCCGACCACTACAACCCGCTTCTCGTCAAAACCACTAGTAGGAGTGCATAACTCGTCCCTCGAAACTCTGTATACCTAGAACAGTCAGAGAAGAGTAATTTAACCCGACCATTACAACCCGCTTCCCGTCAAACCCTGTATGGTCTATACATTCGTTTAAGTGCATAACTCGGCCCTGGAAACTGTATACATAGAACAGTCAGATAAGAGTAATTTAACCCGACCATTACAACCCGCTTTATGTCAAAACCTGTAGGGTCTATACATTCGTTTGAGTGCATAACTCGGCCCTGGAAACTCTGTATACATAGAACAGTCAGATAAGAGTAATTTAATCCGACCACTACAACCCACTTCCCGTCAAAACCTGTATGGTATACAAATTCGTAGGAGTACATAACATTGCCCTTGAAACTCTGTATACATAGAACAGTCAGAGAAGAGTATTTTAACCCGACCACTACAACCCGCTTCCCGTCAAAACCTGTAGGGTCTATAAACTCTTAGGAGTGCATCACGCGACCCTGGAAACTCTGTATACCTGGAACAGTCAGAGAAGAGCACCAAACCGTATGGAGTGACCACTCATTAGAATCACCCACTATAAATCTTGAATTTTATAATTTCGAAATACCCGACCGAACTAATAGAAAAAGGTTCCTAACTTCGACACGCATATACAAAATATATTTTCATTAGATTCTTTCATTGTGAATAAGTCTAAATATAGCATGTGGAGGAAATGGCTAATATTTTACTTTCGGTTAAAGGATTAATTCGAATTAACCGATTTTGAGATAACGAGGTTAGCCTGTAGATTTGTGTAGACCTAAACCAACAACCCCATAAACGCGGCATCAGACCAATCACGGTTTACTCTTCTTCTCAATTCAGTAAATAAAATATATCTTAATATCTGCCTAACTAGATAAACCATGATCACAGGCACATAAGCCATATACAGACGAACTTCGATGGGTCGAGCACGGTTGGCTCCAACCCCCGCTTAGCTCAAACTGAAACTTAAGTCCCGAGAGACAAAATTGAATTCCAATAGTCAGCAGTATGGCTCCAGATCAGACGCCGAGTTACTCGGTGTCTGATCTGGAGCCATGCTGCTTGCTGCTTGCTGTTTAGACCAATGTGCTTTATTAAACACATGATAAAAGGTATTTCATAACTTTATCAACAAAATATTATCATATGCACTAAGTCTTGAAACATCGTTTAGCTCGAACTAGGTTAAGTCGAGCTAATTTCGAGCGTCCCAATGAGCTCGACCCAACGAGGTTTGACTGTATATTAAAGATATACTATATATGAGGAGATAATAGAGGTATTTGCATGAGCGGTTATTCATTATGGAAATTATTGCACGAGTTTTCTAAAATTGATAAAAAGAGCAGCGGCGAGTCTTTATTAATTGTATTAAATGAGTTTCATAAATTCCACATCGAATGACCACGAATGTTATATTCTATCTGTGTCATAAATTGCAATGTGACGATAATAAATGCTTAATACATAAAACGTCGCTATAAAGTGTCACAGTGGTTAATTTAAACTTTAAAGCTATTCATAATGACGTCACGTACATTGTTATAACACTAGTTAAATGCCGTAAATTATATCACTCCGTTATATCACGCTAGCGACGTCATTTATGATATAAATGTTTTGATATATGGGCTATTATAAATATGGGTCATGTACCTGTGACCCTGATCAGACGCCGCAACATAAACACAATGGCCGAAATAAGTATTCCTTGTTTGAAGGACATATTGATACTTTTCTCTGTATACAATATTCTTACTTTTTTTAAAACAATATATACTTTAATACATTCACAGGACATTGTATCTGTTCTCACCTTCAAATTCTGGCGTGTACGGGTTGGAAAAGGGACCAGTGCAGACCAAGACGGAGTTGGCTGTAAGTTTGTCCACTTGTCCGGTTTCTATTTGTTTTACGGTAACGACCCATTGACCGGACAAGGCGTGGTCAGTTGCCTCTTCTACACTGAGAACCTGAGAAATATAGGATACCGTAATATCTCAATTAAGCGTCCATTATATCTCATATCATTTTCCTCCGCAAGCTTTTTTAGTCCTATCCACAAGGACTGGTCTGATAAAAATTATGTATATCTAGACAACAGCCAAATTCAAGTTTTATTTGCATTGAATATATTAGGAAAAATGGAACAATTGCTCGTTTTAAGGTCCAATTACCCGAAGTTTGAATTAAATTACAATTACCTCTATAAGATAGCTCAATTTGAGTATCTTCATAACTAAAAGAGTGCTGCTATATACAAGAAAATCATCAAAGAGGAATTAAGGCGGACATAATTAAATATCTGCGTTTCTTCTACTGTAGTCCCTTTACATACATGAAATCAGAAACCTTCGGAGTACAAAAACAGCTAAGCTACGGGCAAACAAATTTGAATAAAGGGGGATAATTCAACACATACTGCAGTAAGAGCAGTAGTTCTCATACACTGTGTTTTCTCTATATTCGCTTTACACAACGCATATGAAATCTGACACTTTTGGAGTCTTAAAATAATTCAGCTATGGGCAACACAATGAATAAAGGGAAATAACTCCAGCATTAAAGCAGACCAAGTTACAGTGCATAATTCTGCACTTCGATTCTTCTGTCCGTCGCTGATCTGCGTTAAAAGTGTTGTTTTTTAATAGTTAAATATCATCAATTCTATAGGAGTTACATATATGCCGCGAACAAGAAACATAAACACTGGGGAAAACTCCGCATACATTGCAGACAGATTTACAGCTCTTGCATATCTGCCGCTTACCCACTCATACTATTTCAGTTGAATATTATCAGTATTTTTGGACGTGTTAATGTCGACGTCGACTGCGAAGAACGGGCGACAGGAATAGCTTAGCCTATTTATACCGCAGTCGAGTTATTATAGAATCCCAAACTTCGACACGTATTCACAGAGCTAAAACCTATGTTCTTGATTACCCCGTTCACTGCCCTACCCCGAGTGTAGTAACATATGCAAACAGCTTGGATCCGAATGAGACGCTGAGTAACTCGGC
>JAULCE010336506.1:0-10411 GCA_032359355.1 Macoma nasuta | reverse complement strand
TGTCATTAACAATGGATTAAAATAAGGGCTAATTATCGATCGCCTGTTAGGGTCACGGCAGTATGGTCGCCGCGGGCGATACCGTGGAATATACAACGTGTCAAGTGTCATTATCGGCGCATCTTGCTTAGCGCATATACACTGTAGTCTGTAGTTTTTTTTTTTAAAAAAATGCCGATTAACCTATTCGAAAAATCGTAACCGATTAACATCTTACTAACAGGTTAACCGGTTAACCGGTTAACCTGTAACATCCCTAGTTTTTAGGCTTGAAATCGTACGCGTTTACTGAAACAAAATGTGATTATTCCTTTGTTTAATACACACATCAACGATTTTCTTCTAAACCCAAGTATATGTTATTTTATCAAAAATGGTACATACCTTGTTTTAGAAAGAATACCGACGATTTCTTCGACAATCACGTATGTACAGTTTGCCATAATGGCAGTGGCGTGTTGTGGACAAACACCGACGACTTCCGAAGTTTCAAAAACAAGTAACTACTTATTTACCAAATTGATATCGAATCCGTTTCCGCACGTACTGTTTGAATTTTTCAGTAAAATTAAACCGAGCCCTTAGATCACCAGGGTATTTTATACAATTCTATGTACAAACGATTTGACGGCATTATTATTGAGGCGTGCTAAGGGTGAAAAATAAATAACAGTTTGTAAATAATGTAAACAAAGAACAGCTACGCGGCCTCCGATGTAGATCTGTTTTATACCCCACAGAGTAACATTACTAAGTATAAAACGCAAAAAGCACATAACTGAGTACATGTTTACTACTAATAGCCAGTTTATATTCTGATTCAATATCGCATTCCAATTCCGACGACATTTATGTGTGTCTACATTGTTTGCAATTCAACAGTACCCTTGTTTTCAAGAGCAACACAAGGTTTACACTATACGGTTATATCCGCGACGGCTTTTGTATTCGCAAACGGTCTGGTACACCTGGCCCTGTAACTTCATTCGAGCTAAATTTCGTCGGTTTTTGACAAAGAGTATCTCAGCTAGTTTTGGTATAGAGGAAACAAATATAGCCGTGAATACATGAGTTGCTAGAGAAATGTTCCGCATTTTATCAAAACAAATAAGCAAATGCATAGAAATTCCTATTACCATTAAGATGAGACTGAACTTGCATATCGTAATAAACATGTACACTCTTTTAGGCATATGTGTCTCAATTATTTCATAAAAAAGTTCCCTTTCTATTATACCATTATACTGCGATTCTGTGTTCTCTTTAACATTACTGAGCCTGGAAGTCTCGCTTTGAAATTTCGCATATGCGTCAATACTGATCTGAAGTAGATCATTGTAACGAGACCCATATGTATTCATGCAATCGACTAAATAGTAAAGTGACGTGAGTACAAACGTTACGTATCCATAAGAAACTAACGGATACGCTATTATGCCAACGAATGTAAACATAATCACTTTTGTTATAAACCAAAACCCGTCAAAGAAAAACATGCAGTACATATACCACACGAAACAGAAGAGCAACCCAACAAGTAAACGTACAGGATATGTATAACGTTTTGATGAATAGCCTTTTGCCGAAGTGAAATCTCTCGCTGCTATCATATATGCTTTCAGTGCAATGAAGAACCACCTAAATACTGGGAATGTCAGATACAAAAATGTCAAGATCAATTCCAGGAAACATATCAAAATGTAAATGGGAGTTGCTACCTTAAACATGACTTTCTTTCTAAAGTTACCTCCATCTTCACACGAAGTTCTTATATCCCTCCATCTGTCTAAAAAAAGAACAAAAACAGATTTCCAAAATTTGTAATTAAGAACCAAGAGGGAATGTGCCATTGTATACATATGCAACCTCTTATAACATGTATATGAACTTAATGGAATTCCAGTCATTGTTTCCAATACTTCTCTAGTGGGTCGAAATGCAAAGACAAACATGTTCGGATGAAACAAACCGTTGACCAAAAAGTTCCCCATCGTTTGTGGAACTAAAAGGAAGAAACAACCGAGTATGATAAATAATGGTACTGCAACGAAAGGACCACCCAGTATGGGCAGGAAACAATGTTTTCTAGCGGTGGGACCAGCAAGCATTGAATCAAAGTCATTCAACATACATTGTTTAAAAAGCAAACCGTCCTCATATTTCATTGTGTCCATAGCTCTTAATGTGACATGTACTGTCGTAAGTAAAACAGGTATCACAATTATTAGGATCCGAAGACACCTCAAACAACTCTCGAAGTGTGTAACGATGCAAAGTACAGGTTCCATTATAGTAGACAACACTGTCACTGGAGCAGACACACCAATGGACATGTACCCATCAATCTCTTGTTCATTTTCTGCATCTAGTGATATATAGCCAGAATCCGTTTCTTTTTGCAATTTGGAGCCAATGAATGTTAAAAGTAATGGAAAAAATCCAAAACATATGCTTCCAGCAACAATGGGAAAGACCCACCATACAGCGTCATATTTGTAGTCATCGTTTCCGCAAATAATGATTCGGTTTGTCACTCCTGCGTTACCAGAATATCTGCAACAGGTGTGTTGTGTTACCTGAAGTGGACACACGAAATTTCTACAGGCATAAAATAGAGCATACGGCTCTATGGGAACTTTCCTGGTATAACACCAATAACTGTTGTTATATCGCGAGTGTTTGTTTGCCAGGTGTTTTGTCATCTCGGCCAGAACAGAACCGATCTGCAAGTTTGTCGTTTCATCTCCCACTTGTAGTGTTTTGCAGTCTCCATTCTGTATTATCTTTACATTGAACACATCAGGCATTGCGTACGAAAATGCCAGTCCAAATGACATATAACTAGATTGTCGAGGTAATTTGAGTAACTGATGACCTCCGTTCGTTCCTTTGAAAGTCCATATCCAGTGGTCCGGCATTGTAGTTTGGCCTGCAGCAGATATATTCACACCCTCAAGTCGCAAATGAACAAAGTTGTATTGTTCGTTCAAGATAAGTTCTGTGAACATGGACTTTGTTTCAGGATCAATATTGAGAGTGCAGTTTGAATCAACCGTGAACCGAGCTACGCTTTCTTTTTCAGAAACTTCGGCTGATTTCCGTATGCGAATTTCTCCAGTTGATGTGTGCCTTTTTAGACGTTTGTCGACCAGAAATCCATGTGCATTACTTACATTTGTATGAATTCCCTTTTCGTTTGACACCACTTCAAGTATTTGTCTTTTATTCGAGCTACAAAGTCCCACATCAAAAAGTGTAGTATTTATTGTTATCAGGAACAAGCTCCGAAGAAAATTTACAAACATTGTCCGAGTTTTGTTTGAAGACATCCAAGAAATGACGAGTTAAGAAAAACAAGAATGCTAAACAATCATAGACGGGTACTCAGCTATCGAAAAATATATGTCATGTAGTATAAACCATCCCGTGGTGTTAATTTCACAACGCATTAGACCCAACATATAAAATTGCATAGTGGGTTTTTTAACACCAATAATAGACACGGAAGATTAAATCAGCGGTAAATTTAATGGAATATACATCGTTATTATCGTTCAAAAATGTGTGAGTGCCATTTTGACAATGTGAAACTTAGATCTACGCTTATTATAGAACGACACTGACAGTATGGTATTTTCACTTCGAAAGAGGCATATGCCCTCGCCATGATTTAAGCTTAAGTAGCAAGCGTGGCATAAAGCTTTTTATCAGATGCACTCTAAATCTGTTCTTACTCAAGGCCCATATTCGCTATAGTAATGAAACTCACTGTTGTAAAAAGGTGGGTGGGGTAAATCAACCCCTCTCTGATTGTATTTTATAGCCGAAATGATAAAATATTAAATCATAATTGCCCCTTCCGGAAATTCGGTTGCGTCGATTGATTTGCAAGGGAGGCTGCTCCGTTCTCAAGCCCTGGGGATAAATATTTTCAAGATGGCGGAGAGTAGACCAGGGGGGTACGGCTATTTTGACAAGCAGTGGTCATTGTTATCTAATTTTAACACATCAAAGTAACGATATACCGACAGAGGTCATTTAATTACGACATCACATGGGCGAAGAGATAAGCATATCGCACGCATTGACTTCATCAGAGGATTTCAACTTGTGTCTTATCGCGATTCTTATAACAAAAGCAAACATTCTTTTTCAGATCAGACACACATCCATATTCAAAATAATATACAATAAACTGGTATTGTCTATAAAGTGTTTGAGCAATGGGTATTTTCAAATTAGATCGAATCAGCTTACAATTTGTGCAGATGCAATTTTATGCAACACGGGGAGGGGTGTGCACCAAATTTATTTTTGTTGTAAGCGCTGCTCCTCATGGTGAAGATGACTGACTATTTGAAATCTCAAAATTTTGACATTCTCGACATTCTTATTGTCAATCATTGTTTTTTTTTCTATTTTGGTCGATTTCATATTTATTGGAAGTCAGAATTAAATAAAACCATGGACTTACATATATTGATGTATATCCCTAATAAAACTTATGTTGCTTGAGCCTTTTTATTTTTATTGTAAAGGTGATCGTCCCCTTAGACATATTTAGATAAATTTTGACAATTTCATACCGAAACTACTCAATGTATTGTTCCATTTAATATGTTACATCGTACCCTTATTACATACATCATTTACTTGGAATGGAATGACGTGATATCTTTTATTCTACCTACATGCATAAACGTGTAAGCGAACCTTGATAAAAAAAAAAGAGAGTAGAGGACAGTGTTCTGTACCGTATAGTGGATTCCGAGTTTAATATCGGGCCTTTTATACCTCATGATCATAGTATTAATGTAAGCAGGTTCTGATCGGTCGTCAATCACACTGAACACTTTCTTTTGTCCAGATGCCTGTTATCGCAATACCGTAGTGTCTAATCCTTTTCCAAACAGCTTTACACATAGTGACAGAACTTTTACTAATAAAAAGAAGAAACTATTCATAATCATAACAGCCCGTTTCCAGACTTATGGCTTACGAATGCTTCTGTATCTGATCAAATTATCGTGTTTGTACACACCATACTTGAATCTCATGGCAGAGAATGTATGGGTTAATTCAAGGCCTAAACTTGATAATGTATTGTATGTCGAAAGTCAAATAGATATTGTGCGGCCTGGTATGACGTCGAATACATAGCCCGCAACGTTCTACGCGAGATCGGATTTTTTTTTGAACTACTACATGCATGTCTTCCAGATCGGATGTCATGTCAAACGGCGTCTGGTTTGAAGTACACGTAGTAGCAAAGTGAAATGCGTACTGGGGGTCAAGCATATAACTCGTGTACACTTATATGTTCAGTTAACAATTGACTACTTTGATTCAATGACATGAATATATTTATCTCATTGTTTGATTATAACGATGCGATGTAAGTGCATTAGATCAAATAAACTATGTTTTGTTATATTTAATGATAGATAAATGTTTTCTATATTTTGTTTAATATTGTTTCACTATTGATGCCTAGCAGTTTGGAGCTAGATGGCGATTTGTCATTATATGGGCATTTCGCAAAAAACGATGTGCCATCCCAGATTAACCGGTCCCCATAGCTCAGTGGTAGTGCGTCCGCTTGCGGCTCGGAAGGTCCAGGGTTCAATCGCTGGGCCGAGTCAAACCAAAGACTTGAAAATTGGTAATAAAGGCTTCCCTCCTTGGCGCTCAGTCTTTCGGGTTAGCATTACGACTGGCTCGTCGGTGCCAGAATAATGTGACCGGCCTGGTTTCAGATCACTAATCATGGTATATTAAAACTTACATCCATTTTATTATATAGAAGATTGGCATCTTCTGGTGTTAACAGTGAAGACCATGGTCAGATGTTGCACCAAGAGATTCTGTGACTTGACTAGGTTTACACAGTAAATTTTCCATCAGGTCTGTCACTGTGGCAGTTTAACATTATACTTTCTACAAGAAGCCGCAGACGTTTTCTAAGGTGATCGGTTCTCTAAACCATAAGTATAAAGAATGGTATTGATCTGCCCAAACTGTTGTCTGAATGATCGTTGTTTGAATGTAACGAAAACGACAAATAATGTAGACCCATTGATGATTTCATAATAAATTACGAAGATTGCAACCAAATTGGATGAACAGCTGAGACATACTTTTTAGCAAACGTTTGAAAATGTGTTGGTAATGTCAATCAGTTTAGAGCCAGGTCAGACACAAAATTACTGCGATGCCATTCGGAAAGAAACTGTTTTTTCCCGGATCAGAACTTGCGAAGAATAGGAAGTCTAGTCATGGTATATTAAAATTGATATCCACTAACCGCTATAGAAGAGTGTTCACTTGTGTTGCAAATGCCAACTTCTCCTGCATGAAAATCTGTTCAAAATGTCGTCTGCTTTGATCATATTTGAACGTAACCAATGCTCACACACTATAGAGAACATATATGTTTAATTTTTATTGTCTTGGATCCGATTCCAAGTCATTCTGTGTCTGATCTGAAAAAATATATATTTGCATTTGTTTTAAGAATCGCGAGTAGATAGATGTTGAAATCCTCTGATGATGTCAATGCGTTCGATATGCTTATCTATTCGGCGCCCAATATGGGGTCGTAATTAAATGACCAGTGTCGGAAGGTAGACTCTTTAAATACATCAAACAATGACCACTCGGTGTGAAAATAACAAGCTTGGTCAGACAGATAGAGCGTGAAAGTGTTGAGCTTATATTCTTTGAAAGACCGACAATTGTCGTCTGCGAAAATTTCGTCTGAGTTTTATGTTGTTTGCTCATATTTCTATACATTTATTTAGCTGTCTTTGGTAGAATAGGTACAATTTGAGGTTTGTACAATTACATTTTTACGCTACAGTCTCCCAAAGGATATAGAAGTTGTATTCACATGAGATTACAAGGAAACTAAATATTGGTAAGCTAAATTCCACCTTTATTAAATCCTTATTTATTACATAGTGAATATACAACAATACTTCGGCGATTTGTACTTTTTGTTGGGAGCTTCTTCAGTAGTTTTCCCCATGATTATATCGAAAGCTAGTTGACAGGCGTCTGACAATCGCGAGAATTAAGTCCCCAGTAGCTAGAAGCGTACGTCTGCGCATGCGCGTGCGGAGAGTTTTAAAGGGCAGATAACCTAGTTTCCGGAAGAGGCAAACCATTCCATTGTTCTCTACTGGTCAACTCAATAGTCTGATGTGCATCTGAAGTGTTAACTATGTGCACAGTGCCTATTTGATATTTTTTTAAAGCAACAAAACAATGAGAAAATGACCGTAAAATGCAGATATGGTACTTTTGACCTGTGTAAAATTGCTTAGATAACCCAAGACTGAGGCTTTGACCAATGTTCAAATTACTAAAGACACGAAATTGTTGGAGTGATCCACGAGAGTGCTCCATTCACATTCTCTGAAGCAAAACGTGGTACAGAACATGAACGAATTCACCAAAAACACTAAAGAAAATAGTAATTCACCCATATCCTCTTAAATCCATTCAAGTATCACACTTACTGCTCAGATTCACTTGATATTGTACTCTTTACGCTAGGTAAATACAAGACATTGGTTTTATGAGTAAAACATTGCTCTATATAGTGAATTCATGCCGCTATGACTGAAAATAACAATTATTGTCACTCTATTCAGGTCAAAGACAACCAAATATTTCCCCATAGACCTCCATTGTAACGTTTATGTTTATAGCAACTTACCTATATCACCCAGACAATTGAAATATCCCTAAATAGATTTAGGTCCAAACCAAATGTGTTTTTATTATATTGTTCTATTTATATCTTATCAGCGACTCCGATTATGCACACATTAGTCCCGACTTTTTGTCGCGACCAATCAAATCCGACCTATTAAGATGACAAAGCTCTAATTTTAGAGAGTAGTAATCGTGCTTCTGGCAGTCCGAGTTCATTTTCATTGGGATACCGCCGCGACACAAAGTATCGAAACTGAAAACCAAACCGTTTAGTCTCACTTTGATAGAAGATACTGTGCTCAAGACAGTCCCAGCTCTTTGTCAGGGATATCGCTTCGACGATACATAACATCGACACTATGAACCAAACTAATTACTCACACTTTAGAGACCAGGTATTGTATTCTGACAGTACAAGTTCATTGACACCGGGATATCGCCGCGACGATATATAACATCCATACAGAGAACCAAGCTATTTAGTGGCGCTTTAGAGATAGCGTGCTTCTGACAGTACAAGTTCATTGACACCGGGATATCGCCGCGACGATATATAACATCAATACAGAGAACCAAGCTATTTAGTGGCGCTTTAGAGATAGCGTGCTTCTGACAGTACAAGTTTATTGACACCGGGATATCTCCGCGACGATATATAACATCTATACAGAGAATCAAGCTCTTTAGTGGCGCTTTAGAGATAGCGTGCTTCTGACAGTACAAGTTCATTGACACCGGGATATCGCATCGACGAGATATTACATCGACACAGCGAGCCAACTTATTCAGCTTCTATTTTTGTTAAAGACTTGCCGTTTCTCCATATTTTAGTCGGACTTGGGTCTGATAAAGATACGGGGCAGTGGGAGTACATCATAAAGCATGAGTATGCCCCAAGTATCCACCTAGCTCCCTCCCGTTTGTTCCATACAGTCGTCTAGTTAGTCTTGTTTCACGTTAGTTTGCCCCGATGTCTGCTCGTTCGTTTGCGACCAGCTCCGTCATCGTCCGGCAGATGTGCAATATAATCAGAACGGCGCTCGAATCTTCCGATTTCTATACGCATCTTACCAGCTCCTTCCGCTCTTTGTCCGATCCCGGCCAGTTCTCTCCGAATTCTATGCGACCCAAAACTACAGCTTGTTCTACTCAGACGTCCGCAGCGAACTTCGGCGATATTCCGGTAAAAACCGTAATTGTAGTAACCTATGCAAACAGCTTGGAGCTTGGTCAGACGCCGAGAAACTCGGCGTCTGATCAAGCTCCAAGATGTTTGACACTCAGAATGTACTTATTCTACCTAAGAAATGTCAATAAATATATATACATATGAGCATACGACAAAAAGTGCAGACGAAAAATTCGCAGACGACATTTGTCGATCCTTCAAAGGTTAAGCTTTAGCACGCGAGTTCATTATCGTCTGCATGATTTGTCATCTGCCTCTACTTTCAAAGTCAAATTGACTGCTATACTTTATGCTTTTGGAAATATAACAAAAGTGTAACAAATGTGTGGATCTTGGTGAACCGCCGTTTTAGTCGGCGTCTCGTCTGAACCTAAACTTCTTACAATGCTCCTCATCAATTCATCCACATCGTACAAAAGCCGATTAAATGTTTTGACTCTTTCTGTGCTAATGACGTTAAATAGTGCAGTCCAAGATATATTTTACTCAATGTAATCAACAACAGAGTTAAATAAATTTACATCACAAACAGTGAAGTCCCTGATCTGAAACAACATTGTTTGTAACGACCTAGTCGTAAATGACGGATAATAGAATAGAATAGAATAGAATAGTATAGTCGACACTCGTTGTGTGGATTGTTTTAATTAGTTTGTATAACCCGAAAATCGAACTAAATTCGAACTAAATTTGATTAAGCCGTTAAAAACGCTTTTAGGGTGCAACATCCCCCGAAGTTGAATTCGTGCTTTAATCGAAACTAAATTCTGATTAAAAAACAAAGGTGTTTTTCTCTGTACATAACTGTCGAAGTTGGCGGGGATATTTTTTATCAGTTTGAATCACCCTAAGTTCGATGATTTTTAATTCGTACTTAAGGTACTTCGAACTAATGAAAATAATTTCCCGACTTCAACATCACAATCTTCGACTGTATTATCAGTTATCTTGTGTAAAGGACAATACGGACAATTCAAAAAACAAATATTCATGCCTCTCTACAGCTACCATTACAAGAAGAAGCAGGTGTCCTCGTTAAGACTATTGAATGTTTCATGCAGAAGTATTACTTATGTGCTGTATGAACCTACCATCTATCTTAAAAATCACTACGCCCCTTCTTCTAGTGGCCGTTGTTGTAAGGTACTACTGTATATGTTTTGAAAGAATAGCTATGGTTACATCTGGAGCGTCGCGTAAACAAGATGCTAGCAAAACAATTCCAAATACATTAATTCCCTGCCTGCAGCTGGTCTATTCTGTGGAGACATATCATGTTGCTTTTATTGTACTCACCATATAAGCATTTGACTTGTTTAAAACCCTTAACCCCTTCACTGCCGGAAACAATTCTGTGCATGCGGAATATTTCGTCAGCTTCATTTTCAAATTTCACAGATTAACTTAATTTTTGGCAAAACTATTTGCCGAGTGTCAAACAGCTTGGGTCCGGATGAGACGCCGACTAATTCGGCGTCTCATCTGGATCTTAGCTGTTTGCAA
>JAULCE010336395.1:0-10413 GCA_032359355.1 Macoma nasuta | reverse complement strand
GTCCTGCAAGACCTTTCTATCTACTTTTGTTTAGGTTAGAACTTTGTTAATTTCGCTTTAAACTTGATTAGAATATTGTTCGAGTGTCAAACAGCATAATCCTAACTAAATGCCGATGTACTAGATGACTGACACGGGTCCAATATGGTCAAAACTATTAGTATGGTCGCGAAAAGCATGATCATCTTTAGATTGCGCTAGTGAATATCTTAACAAATAGTGCTGGCTTCCACGTTTGGATGAACCCTTTCCTCCACAGAAGCTTTTTGGCAACTTTGCAGCAGACGCCTATTGAAAATAACGTGGGGAATGAAGCATTTGCTCGAAAAGAGCAAATGCTTAATTTCCTACAATTGTTGCAATACAATTCAAAACTTCACTTTATTCTAGATATCTATATATATTTATCTTTTTAAACAGATTATTTCCTTGTGAATAAGTCTTAACATAGCTTGTTTGGTAATGGGTAAATGCAAATGTGTTGCAGCTAATGTGTTAGATGCGTTTACAGCGTCGCTTAGCTTAAAAATCGTACACCGGTGCTTAATTTCTTTTTCAAAACTGTCAAAGCTGTTTTCAATGCTCTTGGAACTATTTTCGCCTCCATAGAGAATCAGAGATACCAAACGTAAACACCTTCTCAATTATTCATGAAATCCCAGAAACATTACAAGCAATTTCCTTTTAAACAAGGGTTTTCCATTTGTAAACGTGTTCGGTCTACCCTTTTTCTTCATAGTTAGAATGTGTATCTGGAAAACCGTAAGTGTTTACATATGTGTTTTTGATTTATACTTTATCCATCACAGGATTTCTCTAAACACGCAAAGACAAAATCGGGCTGTCTCATGTTGAACCCTTTTCCTGGTGCAAAAAATGGCATCTACTGAATATCTCATCTGCACCATTTATCGACGTTTCCCTAATTGCGTAAACGATTATAAAAATATATGCCGAGTGATGAACAGGCTTAGATCTAGATAAAACACGATGTAACTCGGCGTCTGATCCAGTTCTAAGCGCTGTACATTTGTTTTACTGCGATCCGACTCGGCAGGGTAAGAGTGAAATGTTGGGTGTCTTTGAGGATCAATCGCTGCCGATAGATGTGTCTGACATAATGCCAAAGGTTCTTTCTATGAATTTTTCACAGTCTTCCTTTAAGCCTTTACTTCGCATGCTATTTTAGAAATATCCTTGAGGAAATAATTTGATTAAAAGGGTGAATATCAAAGATTAAGGATAAAACAGTTTTGAATGGATTTAAATATTAAATACTATGAGAATTAAAACATTTGCTGATTATAAGCAAATGCTACATCTCTCACAATATTTTCAAAAGTCATGAGCTACTTAGGCACCTAAAGGCGTGTCCACGAAGTAAATGGTTCTGTACATATATTATTGGTGGCATTTTTGCTAAATGCAACTTGCACCTTTTCTGAAGCATATTAACGGTATACAGTCATTATTCGTTGCATCCAAACTAGCTTCATCAGTTCGAAATACCCGAACATTGAATTTAATTCGAATTTCGTGTAACTCGAGGTCTGACATGTTTCTATTATGTTGATGTAGACATTTTGAGTCTCGTATGCTTAAGTCGGCAAACCTAGAAGCTTCTATGGTGACTTCGTAGGGTGTATGAGCCAAAAGCTTATTAGTATGTTTTTGGATCTGATTTTAGTTTTACTGAAATTGTGCTTTGGATTTAAGCAAATGATGTCTAGATAAGTGGTTCCACTATGAGGTAGAGATTGTTTTTCGATGATCAGATTTAGCGCTTGCAGCATGTGTCAGTCAGATTTGTATAGTTTGCCAGCGTCATTATTGAGTCATTCTTGAGTGTTGATGCTGAGAATGTGTTGGTATATTCAATATATGGTAGTTATGTGTTAAAAAATTGTGATCATATCATGTAGGAAAACGGGGTCATTCAGATACGCTTCCGCACACCCGAAGCAAATTTGTACTTGTCAAACATAAATATGTTTAAATAAGCATAAGTCAAACTGTTCTTTGTTCAAAGCAGAGGCCCTGTCGCTATCATATTGACTGGTTTACTCTTTCAACACTACCTAACTGGTGTGTTATATGATGGTATATCAAATAACTAGGAAACGGTCATGTTTTCTCTTTCTGAAGACTTTGCAGATGTTAAATTACTCTTTGGCATTCGAAAAGGTTTTGACCCTTTACACATAAATTAACGTAATTGCTGAGTATCTTAATATTTGAATACTGAAAATATCGTATTTTAACATAATTCATTTTCATAACAGTACAATATCATATATATTAACGCAAATCGTTTAAGGATTAAACGAAAGATTGTATAGCATTTATGTGTTTCTCTCCCTTATAGAGTTTCTCTATTTCACTATGAAGATACATTTAAATATTCAGCAGATTCAGGATTAAAATATAAGTATAAGTAATAACCAAAGAGTCGAAAAAGATGATTTAAATAATAAAAGCATATCGACGGTAAAACATGACCTTGGTATTGTTTGTTTTTTCACATTGGAATCACTTCTTTCTGATTCGTCCATCATTTATACAGCATAACGGTTAACTTGAATAGTATTGCACACTTCATAATAATGTAATTCCAGTTAGTCTCTATAACAACTATCATTCTATATATTGACACGTTGTCAGCTAACATTTCGTCTTATTCACGTTCAAGATCGTCCATTTAAGAGAAACAATACCCACTAGCTTCAGTCAAATAATATTGAGTGCGACATGTACTTACGGCTCTCCATAAGGCAGTAATTGGAAGGTTAGTTGATGTCATGTTTGATGCCACATATCCCTTCATCACCACTTAAGATCAAATGCGGAAATCAGAAGCTTCTAATTTCCAACAACCATAATATATTTCGTCATATGCTTGTAAGACTGAACCAACATTAAGAAGCTTGTTGGAAAAGGAACAATATCCAGGAGAGGAAAAACATACTTCAAGTTGTTTCGAAAGCATCATGTTGATCGGACCAATAGCTTGATACATGTAGGAACAAAATGTGTGAAAAGGTGTATCTATTAAATCAACGTTGATCAACGTTAAACTCTCTTATATCGACACAGAATTTCCTTACTCTATTATTGACAATATGATAATCGGATTCCGTGCTACCTCAGGCTATTATTTAGTTACGTTTGGGTTCGGTCATGTTGGCTGACGACTATACGATATAACTAACACATTAAACCTGAATTTGGGGATATTGTAAGTACTAATTATTTTGTATCTACTCGATCATTTTAAAGCAGTCGATATTCAGATAAAAAGAGAGAACAAATGATCAATTTTGTAGAATTCCTAAGCCAACTTCTTGCAAAGAAACGATTGTATTTGAGTCCTTGATGGTCAAAATGTTGAAATCAGAGTTAAGTCGGCGCTTTTCTCGGCAGCTAACTGGTTGACAACTCCAAAGCAGGTGCTTACAACGGATGTTGATCTTTGCATGTATTTCCGGTTTGAGATATAAATACTGAAAGTATCGACCGATGGCATGACTAAGATACAATTGCATGTAGGACCTATCCCTCAACTTGAGAAGATTGTTCATTGTGTTCACTTGAATTGTGTTCGAAATAAATGGGACATCTACAGTCCTACCCGTATATTTTGACGGTGATGCCACAATATTTACTGAAAATAATATAAAGTAGTTTATATTACAATATAAACAAAAAATACCCAGTTCAGAGGGCCCCAACAGGGGCCTTATGGTCACGGTATTTAGTGTTTGATATTGTAATATTTCCTTTGGAATTCATAATTTTGAATAAAGAACTTGCCCAAACAGTGAAATCACTGTCAAAAATCACCACTAGGACATCTCTTATATACGCTTATTGAAGAATACTTCGTAACTGTTACACACATAAAGGAAAAATAAAAAATGTTCAAGTTGTTTAATCTTTTCCTCAACAATCTGTTAAGACTAATACACAAGGACATATTTTGATGAAAAAAAAGCATAAGCATGCCAAAGATTGATTTTTAAGAGCCATTAGTTACAGAGGCACCTAAAAGCATTTCTGTGGAGGAAAGGGTTAAAACCCTTGTTTTGACAAATATATTCATATTGAAGACGATGTCATTGCTTTTTTCACTCAAACCTGCAATGTTGAAAGTGACGAAAGTTCTTAAATTAAAAGGAACATTACTTTGAGCTAGTATTTTGATACAACCGAGCACATATAAAATACCTATCTATCGAGACAACAAAAAAACGTTATTGTTCACCTATGCGAAGGCAGCAGTCATAGCATTTCACTGGATGGTTTACTTTTTATATGTAGTTTATGGATTAGGTATGTTTATAAACATGACATGTAATAAATATATTATTTTATTTTATAGTTTACTCCATTTGCCTTATTACATTTTCCAGATGAACGTTATCTGACGAAAAAAGTAATATCCGTTTATATTTTGTTTTAAAATAATTGAACAGTTTAGACAACATTGTGAGAAATGTAGCATTTGATCGTTATTAGCAAATGCTTTTTTTCTAAACATATTTTCAAAAGCCATGTGTTACAGAGGCGCAAAAAGTCATGTATGTCGAGTAAATGCCATATATGTTTATCTTGAGAAAAAAAACATTCTCGACTTCTAAGAACTTTAGTGCATAGTTGTTTCGATTCCTCTGGAATTTCTTGAATTTGAGCTTTTTCCGCGGTACTAGCAACAAGCAATGTCTATACTATTGGTAGATTTTTTCCGCATTTGTCAGGAAAAGAACGAATCAATAACGAATCAAGACAAACTAGTTTCATGTCAGAAACGGATAAACTTCAAGTAAGATATAATCACTGACCACTAACTGGTTATATTATTAATTTATTATAAGCGTTGAGACAAAACCCACTATGTATGCATTTAGGGTTCAAGTAAGCGTGCGTATCTGAAAATAACCCCATTATTTCTTTACTTACACTATGGTGTGACCACTCGTTTGAAGTGTCTTTATACCACCATAGGATTTTGTAAAGAAATATTGAAAATTGTCAATATTGTATTATTTGAGTAGTTTAATCTGTAGCCGTGGATAAGCATTTATCACATAAGATTCATTGTTTCTGGGTGTAGTAGCCATCACAAATTTCCTTATCTTACATGTGTTAGACAAGAAATGACTTCGTTGCTACAAATCATACCCTATTATACTGAATGACATCATGATACACATGGTTAGATTCAGTTAAATTATGCTAATAGTTTACAAATGTACTTGTTTCAGTATCAAACATAATATTAAATATGTGATAAAAACAATCTAATACTCTTTGTCTTTTGAGACAAGTTTTTCTTAAACTCGACTACAAAGGTTTGCTTATAACATTTTATTGTAGACTTGTTTAAGAAAAGCTATTAATATCAAAAGAAAACTCATGTCAGACTCTATATGTGTCAATTTTTTGTACCTCCTTAGCAGCAGGTGGGAAAATGTGGGAAAAGGAACATTTGCTGATAAAGAGCAAATGCTTCATTTCTTTACAAGCAAATGCTCAATTTTCTGCAATGTTTTTAAAATAATTCAAAACATGGCACTTTCCATTTGAGAGAAATGCTTCTTGTAGTCCCTGTAACAAAAGGGCCAGATGCCACATAAACACATGATTCCCAGGGGCTGCGCTGTTTTAAGCTCTACTGGCCAAAGGCCAGAGAGCTAACGTCGTCACGCAGTGTCTGCGGTCCGTGCGTCCGTAAACAATTGTTTGTTTATGCCCTTGACTTTAAATGGACTGTACAACCTAGAAATCAGCTTATATCTCGGTGGCTTTTGCTTATATTTGAATATAACTTTATCATAGCCTCACATTACTTCATTTCATCAAGGCAGGTAACTGTGGATTACATTTGGTATGAATTATGGCCCTGTTTAGCTCGACTTTTCAAAGAAAAGGCTAGCTATCCTACTCGCGTCGGTGTCGGCATCTGCATCTGCGTCGGCATACATGTCACACCTTGGTTAAGGTTTTCGTACCAGTTCTATGTTTCTCATAACCATAATAGATATTGCTTTGAAACTTGCCATGCTTGCTTGCCATCATTACCTCCATCAACAGGCAAGAGTACATAACTCTGGATTAGAATTTGACAGAATTATGCCCCTTTTTTGGACTTAGAATGTGGGTTAAGGTTTTCGTACCAGTTCTCTTTTTCTCATAACCATAACAGATATTGCTTTGAAACTTGCCATTCATGCTTGTTCGCCATCATTACCTCCATCAACAGACAAGAGTACATAACTCTGGATTTAAATTTGACTTAATTATGCCCGTTGTTGGACTTAAAATTTAGGTTAAGATTTTCGAACCACTTCACTTAAACCCCAAAAGTCGAGCACGAGGCGGCGTCTGATCTGGAACTTCACTTTTTTGCAATGTCGATTTGAGTCGCCTATACGGTCAAAGGGTGAGAATTAACGTTTTTACCGGATTTGCTCTGATAGGATTGACGTATCGGTTGCAGTTTAATATGGTTAACTATATAATGTTCGTACGCGAACCCTTACCATCCCATCTACAACCCATCCCCGTACTGTATTAACAAACTGAAAGCGGACATTTCAAATCATTATACCATGCACCTCTCGTCTCCACCAATGACAGCGCAGTATTTGGCCTGTATGTATTTAGTACACGAGTATATATTTTTATACCAGGCTCAGTATTTTGTACCATGCTTAGTTAATCAGGTCGCCTCGGGCCGCTTGGTATACGACGGATAGACCGCTCGTGCACGTGCATATTAGATATATACCCTCGCTAACGCTCGCGTATACCTCTAATATACACTGGCACTCGTGGTATATCCATTACATAGGCAACGGCAATAGGCAGGGAATGAGTTAATGTCTGCAAATAGTGTTGTCTCGTGATGTGACCATAATCCGGCGATTACAGCCGCATGATGAACTAGAAAAGGTCGTCCTGTGTGTTTATCAATTTTATACTGATAAGATTTTTCCGCTTTTCAACAACATCATGAACAGTGATCCGTAAATAGGACAGAGACGAACCGTGTAGATCTAAATCAACTCTTAAACACACTATCATGCTGAAATTAGTTATTCACTTGGAAGAGTCTGTCTTTAACACGTACATTGCTAATTTTACCCGTGAATTCAATTACATGCACGTTCAGTATGTAATGTCTGACTGTCTTTGTGTCTGTGCGTGTGTCTGTTTCTCTGTGTGTGTATGTATGTATGTATGTCAGTACTAATCTCTCTCTCTCTCTCTCTCTCTCTCTCTCTCTCTCTCTCTCTTTGTTTCTGAGAGCCCTGTCCATCGCCTGTACAAAATATACGGATTTGATCTCTACTTTAAATAACTCTTATACCGCTGTTAAAAGAATGTCTGCTTTATTTGTAGACTACACCTTTGTCCGATAAAAACGTCTGTTTGGTTTCTGTGTCATACACAGTTGCACTCTGGATCAAACCGACTTGTCATCAGAATCGTGACTTGCAGGTTCAAGGTTGAAGACTGCCGAACACGCGGACGATTACGACTGATTATCATCCAATCAGATTTGTTTACGTTTTAACCCTTTACCGTGTATGCTATTTTAGACTCATTCCCATTGAACTCATCGTCGCAACTGTCGAAAACTCTCAACAACACGTGCATACATCGATGGACACCACACGAAAACAATTAAATATTTACAATACTTTCCAAATAAAGGCACTGATGGTCTCATTCAATTCAATTCAATTCAAAAGTTTATTGTGTTATATAAGGCCACCGGCCCATACACAAATGTGGTCATAAAAATCAATACAACAGTTTGTACTTAGCAGTAGCAGGACTATATGAGTATAAGGTGTATGGATTTACATGTGTGAGTTTTCTTTTTATATATTTAGTAAATAGTTCGGAATCGGAAATAAGCACTCGTTTAGAAGCATTAAATTATTTTAGAATTTTTCTGAGATGAAACTTCAACCGTGGGAACCGCGTAGGAATACATATATACATGTAATATGATAAGCAGTTTTCACCTTGAAGTCGTTTTATGGATATCGTTTAGGACCCGATCAACCAAGATTCGAACTTCAGCTCTAAAGATAGGTTATGCTGTATTTGTATAAACGTCCGAGTTTAATGTTTAATTATTTAAATGGGTATCTCTTACAAATAATTGGTTCAGACAACAGTTCAGAACAGACGACAATATCGGAAAATGACATGAAGCATACGCCACGAAGACTCAGTCAGCGAAACTGCAATTGTCTTTTCAAGACGATCCTTTCAGTGAAAACATCATAAGGTTTGAAGACAAAATCCATTTTGTTTGACAAACATGAATCATTGACGCATGTTCATCTTAATCACTTTTTTCATGCTGCTACACATGTCGGTTGTTATAGTTGTCCTTTTGACTTTAAAATCTTGTGAGTTTCGTCAACTAGTGGCGTTGAGTCAATCGGCTTGGATCCGGATCAGACCGAGCCGGTTCCAAGCTGTTTGAAATAAAAAAATCGGGTCGGCATTAAGCATACATGTACTAGATGTTAAGAAACCGGAGGCCGAGGAACGCCCATAGAGAAATAAGATAAGCTCACTATATTCAGGTACTTTTAGAATATAATTGTAACGCTTTTAGATATTATAGTGTGAACAACTGAACATTTTGCCTGGATGGTTCTTATATATGACGTTACATTATTGTGTGTACGCACGAGATCTCGAGCGCAGTTTGAGACTGCCTGTTTCATTATACGGTCGCTGTCACCGTGTGTACGAAGTTGATGAAAAATAATTTAAGTATTCAATAAATAGATGTGATATTGTTTCTCATGTAAAAATAAAAACAAAATCTTACAAAATGTTATGCGGTGTTTAAGGACACTTTCGCGCGGCTGGCCAAACACTGTGTGACTTGAAATTCATAACGAAGAATTATGGACACCGATAACGAATCAGCGGTACTTTGCGCATATAGCAATAATGAAGGACTTTTTTTAAGTCGCTATAACTTTCAAGCTTAATTCACAAATCCTGAGGGAGTGGTTTCTTTTAAGAAAAACATTTCTCTTTCAGTTGGGCTTATTTTCATTAAAATATTTTTACGCGAATTTGGTCTGTTTTTGTGTTTTAGTAGGTAATCCTTATTTTGGTTAAATAAAGAAGAAAAACGGAAAAAAACGGTGACAATTTCTGTCGATCAAAGTGCTTTTCTATTTTGGTCGATAAATGAAAATCCCCTGTGCGAGTGGATCTATATATAAACTAGAGTGTGTCCTTATTTTAATGGTACTTATATATTTTTGTGTAAGTTATTTGGAATATGGTCATGTTTTTGACATTTATTTAGCAGGTGTATTATTTGTTTACACTTCGACGGCATTCGGTAACTTCCGTAAATCGAGTCGAGTTTTATCGATAAATTAGCCGTAATCGATCTTGTCACTACCGCTGTTTTAGATTGTGTATACTAGGCGTGCGGAGTATACTGTGTGTATTTCCCATGTAATATAGAGTTGTTTAGAGATTTAACACTCGTTTGTAATTAGCCTGCACTATTGCAAATTAAATCATTATTCGAGAAGCATCATAAAGTATTGTATTCAAAATATAACTTCCATTCTTATCACAACAAATACTGAAGAACTGACAAAAAGCTGAGAATACCTTTCTTTCATAAACAATTTCATACTAACTTAGTATTGAAGACAATGTTATTTAAATAAAAAATTCATTCCGTGTTTTCTAAAGCAGAAAGTACAACTAATCTACCTTAACAAGGATATACATGTACATAGAGAACCTACATGTAAATGCAACTTCATTGTCTTGAATCTTGATACCGAGTGACCCTTGTCCTGATGATCGCGTAGAAGATTAAAACAGCTTGAAATCAGATCTGTCTTCGGGTAACTGGCCCGGCTTTCACAAAGCGACTCGAGTCGACATCGCGCGCACTCAAAATTTCAATCTCATGTACTGACCTCAGTTATATTGCTACTGTACTATAATTTTGTTTGCCTGTGAAACATGGAATGTTTCACAGGCATACACAATTTTAGTGCAGTAGCCATAAAATTGAATGAGATATCCAATGTTGAAATTTTGAGTTTGAACAAGTTCTCGACTCAAGTCGCTGTGTGAAAGTGGGGCCTGGAACCAACATATTTGATCCTAGCATTGTATGTTTTCATCAACTTCCAGTGACGCAGCTTCATCTAGGCACTGCAGGCACGTGCCTACACTTGTTTTCCAAAAATTGAGAGAAAAATTGGAGCACAAAATGCAATTAAAAATGAAGGGCAGTGAATTGGACATGTGTGAAAATGAGCGCGTAATATCAAGTCGAAAAATGCCGAACGAGTCTCGCTATATCCAGGGTGACCATAACAGGACCATGAAAAATCCGGAGAT